>JAQFYZ010001506.1:0-22961 GCA_034695085.1 Cylindroiulus punctatus
TGTAAGCACACTTTTCCTAGCACCAACGGATTGAACGTTATTTTGAGAGGCCCAGATATCTGGTCCACCCTGTATATTGAGTAACTTGTACGGTTTGCTGTACGGCTTCGCAGCATGGCAGTGAAGCTAACCAGTGCTATAAAACCGGTGATATAAAACACCTTGAATTCTACACGTCACTAACACACACACTGTATTTTGGCAAGCACAATGTTGATTACGTTTCATTTTGTTGCGAAGCAGTTCATCAAATATACAATACCAGAAATAATGAACTGTTTTTCCTACTACACAACTTTCAAATTGGTACTAATGCGCTAACTTTGTTCGGTTATTAGATATATTTAAAATGATCCTGATGGTCGTTTTTAAGGCCAAGACATATGACACCCCTGGACACATCGCTCATAACTGGCTACACCGGCATAATCACGTTTGCCATAACTGTACTTTTGCCACTCCAATGTGACATCTTCCATCATACCTAACATAATAATCAGCCCACGTCTGGTAATATTTGCCTCCAACGGCGCCTCTTAGTTGCCCTTCTCCATTCAGAGCATTGTTTGTTTTCATCCACGCTGGAGCGCTCCATGGACTTCCTAACATTTTTATTGTCCGTCTGGACATTGCTATAGCTTGTTGGATTACTGGGATTTTAAACTCAATGTCCTCGGCGGGTAAATTGAAGTGTGTTAAATTGAAATCTCCATCGTGGTCATCATCGTAGGTATATGGACGCGTCGAAAAATCGCAACCACCAATAGGAACTCTGCCAAACGTGTACTCAATACCTTACAAAAATAATGAATACTACATGTATAGAAAACTTTGTTGAAACACTTGGGGAAATTGTTCTTTGAGTATTTCTTACCCTTTGGAGAGAAATATGATTGTAATAAATTGTTTCGAGCGCCTTGACTTATGTTCATTATATTTATAGTAGCTGCATCTGTAAACGCACCACCGAAACCGAAAATTGTCTGAAGTTTTTTCTCGTGATCTATGGTGAGTGTTAAATCTTCGTCTCCATCTTTAAACTCTGCAATGAAAAAGTTATGTGGAGTACACGTCAGCAGATGGGAAATGTATAATAGAAGAAATTCGACGACAAAAAGAGTTAAAAAAATGACCTGTTCTTACTTTCATCTGAGAAAAACCCTTCTTGCTTTTTAAATCGTCGTCCATCTTTAGCACTGGTAATTGTCCAAAAGCGTTCTGGTGATAGCTTGATTACTGATTCGACTGTATCGCAATATGTTGAGTTGCAAACACAAACGATGTTTCCTTCATTAACATCACGAGGCAGGCATGGTATATCTTCAGCTAATTTTAACAAGAGTTAGTTTTGGTAAAATTAAAATAATGCATAATATTATCTGTTATTTTCCGCATCACAAGGAAATTCTGGGTACAACTAAAGTGATTAAATGATTTTGGTGCTGCTTCAATGTTTCATTATACATGTAAATAGCTATAGTAAAACCAAGAAGTGATGGAACTGAAATCAACCAATCAGAGAGATGTGGCTTGTCGATTAACGCTTCCATGTTTTTTCAGTCGGTGAAAATCCATTCAGTATGTGGCACTGATTGTATGGAACTAGGCTAAATCAATCGCCAACAGGCGATTGGACCCCTATTGATCGGCACATGTTTTGACTCAGTTCCATCACTTCTTGGTTTTACTATAGTCAAAACACACTTACATGTATATGTAAATGAGTTCCTAAAGGTCGCTTACAACTCCATGCAACATTTAGTTCATGGTATGGAGTTATGACATTTTGAGTTGTATATGGCTTTACATTTTTTTTAAATACTATAGGTTACTGTTGATTAGACGATTTGCAAAGTTGTACCCTGTCATATTCACGTTACAAGTTGTCTAACGAACACTAAAATCATCCAATGAATACCTTAAAATGGAATTTTTTGTAATTTTACATTGCAAAACGTAAAATTAATCTGACCCCATGTTCATCCTAAGGTTACCGAAACTTTTTGACTAGCATTTTTGGAAAACGCCGACCCTAGAACTGCTAATATCCAGACATCACAAATATATCGATTTATAGCGAATTGATTCGCACAACTTCATACAAATATTTCTTAGAATAACGAAGTAAAGTATGCTATTTTCTCCATTTTTGTTATTTTCCATTTGTTCAAAATATACACTGTATGTACATGTACATGTAGATCCATATGATTTTCAATAAGTCGGACTCCTTGCACTGTATGACCTTGCTAAATTCATGAAATATTTAGGCGCATACAATAAGCAAATTCACAAAAGGATGTACATGTAAGAGTTATCATTTGGTGGTATGATTATGCACTTTGTACTGTATACGCCTGTATTACATGTACCGTATTTTAGATACTGTATTTTGCAAAGTCATCTCATGAATGTTGATGAGTAAGTCATCACATTTTCACAAAAGCATCTCATAAAATGAAATAAGAAAACTTGAATTCTTACCGTAACAATAACAGTACCAAAGAAGTGAAACTAACAGGTAAGGTACAAGGAACATCTTTTGTCTAAGTAACACAAACAAAAGACAAAATATTTCATCTCACTATGATCATTACAACAAGTTACGCTGCTTACGCACGCATAAATGTATTTACTGACAGTCGCTATCTTGTGTGACGAATCTGCGCTTCTTGGCAGGGCTTGTTTCTTGTTTATTCGCCAATAGAAATTTTCATATAAAAGCTATTTTATCACATGTTATGTGCAACGAGGATAGCAACACTAGCGCAATGCAGTGTATACTGTACACATGCAGTCAATAGGAAGTCAATAAGCATTGGACACACCTTACACACCCCTAGGGCGGATCCAGAAGTTTTTCAAAAGAGGAGCCCATATATCAGCGAGATAAGAATCTCAAAAATTGTAATACATTTTACTGGATTGTTTAAAAAGTTAGTTTCTAAAATTCTATTTAAAGGACAGAATGCAATATTTTGTAAGCTGTAAATCTGTATGAAGCTTGATTACTTATTGCTTAGTCTTTTTCTATCTTGTCAGCAGATAGTAATAAATAAAAGCTCGTTCACCTACGTGTATATGAGCTTGTGTTTGTATACTCGCAAATAAACACCGTCATGCGCTATTATGTTGCGCTGTAGAATTGAACTTTGATTTTGATAACGGTATCAGACTTATCAACACAGTCAACTGAAGGCGAAATATTGCTACCAACTAGCCTCAAATAAAGCCTCAGTTTTATAATTAATACCATCACTTCTCTTGAAAGTTGAAATTTCTATCTGTAGTCAGGTGACGTCCGTCTGACCGTCTAGTACGATATCGCAAAATTTAAATAATCTGCTCGTATACATGTAGAAGATGCCGATGTTATGATTTCTTATCGGGAATTCGTGAATTTACTTGTAATATTGAATATATCGCCATGATTTTATAAGCAGATTGCGTCAGTTACAAGTAAAACTTGAAATTCTATTACCAATATTTGAAGGAGCTTGTTTAACTTTAAATTTTATCTAGAACTTCTGGGTGATATAATCAGCTCCAGATTATGGGAAAGAAATAAACACCTTGCTTACTGCACTTTTGCAATGAATTTGTTTTTCGAAATGCAGTGCATGCAGTGTTGCACTAATAACCTTCTCAAATTAGGATTTGAATTCTCCCGCCATTTGTGTAATTTGTGTCTACGATAAAGGCGCTTTACTCATTATCCATTTTGTTTCTTTATGGAATGCCCTCGAAGCCCAATCCAGGAAAGAGCACTTGAAAATCCGATTGAAATAGGGAAGGCAAATTAATCAACTGACCTTTAATGAAATACGTCTTCTTGTTTAAAAACAAAATTGTGTATAGAATCATGACAACATACTTTGATCATGTATATCGTTAAATTGAACATTACCTCGTATTTTTATCATGTATTTACCTTTTCCGAGTAGCACAGATTGCTGCTATTCTCCAAGAGGATTATGGGTACAGTCTACTTTACCAACGGTGAAGAACGGTTGGGGATATTTTGTTTTGCCGGTGTTTCATTTTAGCTAATATTCTCTGAAAATGGTAAGAATCTATTTTGTGTATCCATTCGTGTTCTTGGCAATGCAATTCAATTTATAAGTGACAAATGTGCATGATTTTGGAGTTAGAGCAAACTCAAATGCGTAGAAATACGCTTGCTTCTCAGACTAGTATGTCATGCGTCTACTGGCCACGTTTGCTCCAGCGTCCACGTCACTTTTCTGGCTGCTGGTCAACTAGTTTGTGCTACTGATGTTATTTTCCTGTAGCTTTTCAAAAAAATGCTGCAAGTGTACGCAGTATGTGAACATCCAATCAGACACCCTCCATCAATTTTGGTGTACAAGTCATATAAATGACCGAAATGATTTCAAATTTTACACAATTTTTTGTGAAAATGTTGAGAATAAATAATGGATGTACTCTTACAAAACACCCCCTCACTTCCGTCATACCCATCCCCCTAATGATGACAACACTTGAACGTTCCTTATTTGAGCGATGTATTTTTAATCGGACCAAACTATTTTATTATAGACTGCTATCGAGTTAATGAGCCGCTATGTAAGTCCAGTCAATCCAGCTGTATTTCCTCACCTCTCAGTTGTTCTTCTTGGGATTGGCATATTTTTCACAGCCTGGTTTTTTGTGTATCCTTTTGAAGTTGAGCGTTTGATGATGCTCTTTTTATTCAGATTTTATTGCAATTTATCTGTCCTTTATTCACCCCTCAGATATGAAGTAACATCGACCAAATTTACCAGAGATGTATTTAAGGAATTGCTGGTTTCTTTAGTTGCAGCTATATTTATGGGCTTTGGTGCTCTTTTCTTGCTGCTCTGGGTCGGAATTTATGTCTGAAAATGAAGTCCAATAGCCAAGAAAACGTAAATACTGAGGAATTTGTGGTTTTCATTTACCAACAACTTTTAGCAATATCCCTTCAACCAAGTTATTCATATAATATTCGTTTTAAGAATACCCAGTGACTTTTGATCAAAAATTATATTCTTTTTCCAGATTCCTGTTAACGTCATCATGCCGCTGACCAATAACATGACAACCTATACGAAAATGACATATTGATTTGAAAAAAAGTGCATCCTTTTAATGTTTGACAAATTCTTTGTTTGAATATTAAACGTTAAAACAATTTTTATATTTGCGTATAAAATTAAACTTAAAAGGTATTCAATCCATCTTTTAATATATGCATTTACAAAGTGTCCAAAAGGTAATTCGTAGGGCTTTATTGCATAATTTTGCAATTCTCAAAAGAACAGACTATGTTCATCTGACAAAATATAAATAAACATTCAGAGTTGTAGATAGCAAAACACAACTGAAATCAAATTTATGGGTGACATGTAAAGAATTCAAAGATGATCCATATTGCAATTATTGTTCCTGTATCTATTTCTTATTTAATGTTTCCAAAATGCATCTAGCTGTGTCTATGGCTAGATGGTCTCGGTTTTCACTGTTGACTGTGACAACGCGTACGTCTTGCCGTGCACTTATTTCTTTCATCAATGGGAGATGCTTGACAATGGGGATAGTGGCCAGGACGATAAATTGTGCAGGTTCCTCAAAAATGGAGCGCACTGCCATTTCAAATCGTTTGCTAAACATCTCCATTTTGCCTATTTCGTCAATCACTAAGACAGTTTTTGGTGGGATGGGCAATGCTAGTGTCGGTAGACTCGTCGCCTCGAAAGATGCTAAATCTACTATGTATTTCCCAACTCGGGGGTTTTTATAGAGAAGCTGCGTTTTTTCCACCAAAGTCATGTCATCCACAGATTTGGCTAGCAAACTACGATTGCCATCAAAGGTGACTATTTCAAACCCCATCCTACGTCCGTGTCTGCGAATTTCTTCTGTGTAAAAGCCACGCACCGCAATGCCTTCCTTCTCCAACAGGCAGCAGACTTTCTTTACAAGTGTTGTTTTACCAATCCCTGGGGGTCCAGTAAATAGCGTGTTTGTCATCGTTGCTGACATCATACAATCTGTGAAATAATAAAAATAATTAATGCGGGAAATTTAGGAACGATCGAGTTACTCCAAAAGAACGTTCTGGAATTTGATCTACATGCAGTATGTAATACGCTGTCTAGAAGTAGAATAATTTGGTTTTATCGTATTCAGTGGTTGGTATTCAGTTATCACAGAAAATAAGAGGTAATTCGACCTGAGAAATTAGGTCATCTGCATAGACCGAGAAGACAAACTCAAACTCCCTAGGCACATCACTTAATTGCTACTATCCGCCAAATCGGTATAGATGCGCGGCATTAAACCGCTGGATTTGATTAAATGTTCTATTTTGCGGACGAATTGAACGCACTCGCCAAACCAGCTCTTCAATCCAATTTATTTTCATCGAAATACTCAAAATCCAGACAGTGGGGACAACTCTTAGATGTCTTCCTCCAGCGTGGTCACAATGTACACTGATGTCGTGAGATTCGATACGATATCTGGCATTTGTACCCAAGGTCTGGAGTTGGGCTAATAAATCGGGTTGAAGATGTGGATCGATAAGTAAGGTAAGCTCACCAAACAAATATAACTTTTTATCTAATGTAGTATCTTAATGCCTCGTATAAGATAGAAAGGAATAGTTTTGTAAATTACTAGGGCGACATCCTCCCCATAGTCTGGTGTTGGTGTTGGACAGTGTTTTGATTTCGGAATGAAAACGTATACACATTTTTCTGTGCATGCGTAGCACTCAACTTTACCTGTCCGTGATTCCGTGATGTGGCTGAGATAAAGAGGTATGAAATTACATATTACAATACTGTTATGATGCGTGACAAGATTTGAGTCAATTTTGCCAATGCTTTAGAAAATGTAAGGCGCGTTGTTTTTTCTAGTGGGATTCCGTACTAGTACTTCGCTACCACAAATCATTACAACCGTGTAGCTTACCAGCTGACAGATAGCATGATAGACTTTTCTCGAAGTTATAACTTTTGGAATACGATAATGCCAAACGATACGATGAAATCGACTCTTCAGTAAACAAGGAAAGAAAGCTGCAAGGGAAAATGTGGTTATTAAAAGGATCAGAGTCAACTTCGGATAGTCCGGTGGGTATACCATATTCAATCGTTAGGCAAGTTCTAATAAAGCATGAAATGTTATGAGGAGCTGACAATGACATGCACTGTCATTTATCCATGATAGGCTTGCAAATCATTTGCAGTCGCCCCCTTGTTTGCAAAAAAATGTTGGGTTTGAACAGCTCAAATTTTATTTTGAAGCTGCTAGTTGATCCAAATACAGTACAGTTCGGCACTATCTGGTACCGTACAGGGTGATTCTCTCGTTGTGCACATCAATAACTTTTTCATTTGTCTGTAGTCATTACTTTTTAATTGGCTAAACTATAGCAGAGCGGCACCCCCAGGTACAAACTTTCCAATCCAGCCATTACTTTTAAATGCTATATCCCTGTTCCAAGATGTTGTTTTTTTGGAAGACGTCACGAAGCAGGTATGCGTCCCCTATCTTTCGAGAAAAAAAAACATGTCATGGTTTCCTTGCTTTCTCAGGATTGGTAGATTTGTCATTTCAGAAGCAATGGGGCTCTATATGGCCAACACATTTATAAAACCTTGTGTGGACTTGCGTTACCCTCTAGGCAGAGCTGTGTTTGATGTACACGTCGATATTTGTAGGAAACATGACAAAAATTAGAAAGCTATTGCTTGCCTATATGCATGGTATAAGTGTAGCCACGTTATTTATAAAATACCGAAGTTAGTCTAGGATTACTGTAAAGGAGAATGTTGTTTTAGCTATGTGCGATGTTTTCATGTGACAGGAAAATGATGCTGCCGGAAAAGAGGCAGTAAGAGCCAACGAGGATATGAAAGAACAGTTTGAACAGCAGCAAGTGCTTCTGCAGCAGCTGAAGGATCTTGTCCGAAATAATGAGGAACAGCTGTTGAAAAAAGAGCAGGATTTGGAGGTGACAAGGTTATTCTTGTTTGTATATCATAGTAGCTCTCATCTCATGTCTCACTACTATGGTGTATTCATGTTATATTGTAGGAAAGTGCAGCAAAGCTTTCCAAGATTAAACTTCAGCACAAGGCAAAGATCGCACAGCTAAATAATAAATTAGAAGCGCAGAAGAAAATATCTGGCCCAGTGGCAGAAAAGGTACCATGTGTTTGTAATATTTAACAGAATGCAGTTATTGAAAAGATTAATAAGTGACAAGGTTATTTGATGCCACTTTTTTAAGACCGATTTCTTGTATTTATCTTGATGCATAGGATGTGCTGCATCTCAAGTTGTACTGTTGCATCACTTGCAATCATTTTCTTGTTTTAATTAACAACAGACTTCTTTTATCAATATGTAATCATAATTTGTACGATGTGAGAAAAAAATCAAGTTGTTTATTTTTTAAATAATTTGATCTGAGACTGAGTCTTTCACATTTAATTTAAATATATTTTGCTCAGAATCCTGATGATGTGCAAACAAATGAAACTTCGTCGGTTGATACAAGTAGAGGAAAAGTTCTTATGCTCAAAAAGCAATTGGAAGAAAGCAGGTAGACAATACTTACTGGTATATTCCGTTGACTTATGCATTTTGTCGATAACTTCAGTTGTCGTACTCTTTCTGTTGTACTTGCAAGCTTATTCATCATAAATTGTGTTCAACGTACCAGATGTTAATTGAAAGCGTGGTGCAAAAAAATTACAGTAACAAATTGTCGCAATTGAACTTCTGAAATAAACTTAGAAATTGTGCTTTGCATTAATTTTAACTAACAGATAGTTCTGGTTGATTTAAAAAAAAAATGTTTCCATTTAATTAACTGGTAGGCCTATGAGGGAGCTATTTATTCATCAATCTGTATTGATATTACAAATCTGAGATATATGGTAGATGAGCCCTTATATGCATTTATGCAAAATGTATTTCCTATTGTTATGGAAATACTTATTATTCGTACAATCGAATTCAGTTGAATCTTAATGTTATTACCTATTGCAACCAGCCTGGTGCATGACGTCATTATTTGCTGTGCCTGGTTGTCACCTGTTGAATTGTGTGTTTGTAAAATAATGATTTATGGCACCGCGATTTGGTATTGTCGGTCTCCCGTATGTGTAATACGTGGCTAAAGTTTATCAAGTAATAATACATACATCGACTCAATCATTTTAGAGCAATTTTCGAAAAAAGACAAAAAGAAATGGCGGACAAAAAGCATTCTGTAGAAGAGATTCTTGCAAACCTTAAAATTCAGTTGGAAGAAAAAGACAAAATTATTGCTGAACTTAAAACATTAAATCCAGGTGCTGATGTTTCCAGTATCTCATCAATCAAGCAGGTCTGTATATTTTTAAACTAACAGAACACAATGAATTCATGTCTAAAAAACTCATCAAAATTATTTATTATTTTTGATTAGGAAGACACTGGCCTTCAGGAAATGTATGCTCAGATAGTGTACAAGGATGCCAAAATAATGGATCTGGATAGTCGCATTTTACAGCTGGAAAGGCAGGTTATGGATTTACAAGAAAATGTGAAAGAAAAGGAAGAAGTTATTCAAACACGTAATAAAGCCATTCAGGTAAAATTACATGTCCTTGCTGTGGTTTCATTGATAATATATTATGAATTTACACAATTTATTTCCTTTAGCTTATGACTAAAGATCTCAGTCAGCGGAGTAAAGTTGTCGTTGATCAGTTAGATGATACGCGTGATCAAATGAGAATTATGCAAGAAAATTTTGCATTGCTGGAAGACAATTGGAAGGAAAAGGAATCCAGACTTATTGGAGAACTGAATGAAGCCAAAATGAAATTTGACAAAGAGCTCTTAGTAAAAACAAATGAGTAAGTTCAATTTTTTTTAAATGATTGTTTGTAATTGTTGTAGTTGCTTGGAAAGTTTCACCATATTTGATAGCAAGTATATTTTGAATTGTGCTGTACTTCTTAGGCTATGTTCATTGTGATTTGTAATCAAATCTGTTATTTTTATTTCATTATGATTTCAGTGTATCTGTATTGAAAGCGTCTCTTTCCAAACTCGAAAATGTTCGCTTTGAACTTGTTTCTCGCAATGCTCAGCTACAAGAAAGAGTTGTCTTGCTTCAGGAGTCAATTGAAAAATCTAACAAGACCACAGTGGATGAAAGCACTGCTTGTTTACAGTCTGAAATGGACCAACTGAAAGAGGAACTGAAGAAGAAAGACCTTATTATTTCTGACCTTCAACAATCAGTTGGAGGAACATCAAAATCAAACAATCAAAAGCTAATTAAATTGAAGGCACAACATAAGAGTCAAGTTAGAGCTTTGGAAGTGCAAATAAAGGAGTTAAAGGTAAATACATGCATCTTAACTATATATTGCAAAATTGTCTATATCTATGACTTGACGGTTTTATTATACAAGGTTTGTTGCCTCCTATAATTAATGCAATATTTAAACATTGATTCTCTATGTACTGTATTTTAGGCTGTCAATGACTCAAGTGATATGGTCCTCACTTTGCAAAATAAGATCGCTGATCTGGAAGAAGAAAAAGGGAATCTTCAATTGCGGCTGGTCGACTTTGAAGAAAATTTGATCACTTGTGGTAATAATGTTAGCATATACTTGGATTCTTTGATTTTTTGCTAGAACTGTAATTCATAAATGCGCTATACTGTATTATTGGGCTGTACCCCAACTACATTCCAAGTTTCAACTTTCATCATCTATGATGTCAAATATGTTTGCACCATTAATCTTATCCAGACCAACACCAAAAGCAAATCCTTGAACTAAAGGAGAAACTGAAACAGCAAAGTGTTGACCTCGATGAGCATGTCAAGATGATTTCTATGGTCCAAGGAAAACATTTGGATATGATTGAGCAATTGACTGAAAAGAATCGTTATATTGGGGACTTGGAAGTGTCTCACCATGAAGTTAATAATCAGTTGCAGTATGAAAGAGAAATCAAAACCAATTTGGAAATGGAACTAAGAAATATGAAAACGTCCCTTGAAGGTGATTTGATATATTGTTGGTTTATTAGACTATCCAGATATATCATAAACATTGGATAGTGTTGCAAGAAACTTATGACATGAATGAGGAAGGTGTTAATGGTATTAACTGGTGAAAATTGTGCTTCTATGTTTCAGGTTTGCAAGTATCTTTTGAAGAGCAGGCATCAGTGGTGAAAGCTATGAAATCTGAAAACGTGAAAATGGGCACTGCATTGTTAGATATGGAGAAAGAGAAGTCTATTCTAGAGACTGTTAATGAAGAATTAAGAGCAACGATATCTGAATTAAGGCATAATTTAACTGTTGCATTCGATGAAAGTGATGGAATTAATGAAGGTTTACAATCAAAAAATGAACTTATTGAAAAACTTCAAGAAGATATGTTAGTGGCAAGTAGGGAATTGCAAAAAGAAATTGAAAATTTGAAAATTGAAAAAGACAATTTCAATTTGCTACTTCAAAAAAAGGATGCGTTTATTTCTCAACAAAACGAAGAAATTGACAACCTGTCAACAATGGCTGCTGAACTTACTTCTGAATTGCAGAGTAAAATCGAGGAGACAAAGTTGCTGAGTGAGACAGTTAATCAACTAACTCATGAGTTGAAATCCAATAGTAACAGTTACAGTATGGAAGGAAAATATGCAAACGACAAAATTGCATCATTACTTGAACAACTCGGGGAAGCTGAGGCAGAAGTTAATCGCTTGCAGATATTGTGTGCCGAATATGATGTTAGACTTCAGGATACCATCAGTGCAAGAGATGACGCTCTTGACAAACTGTTTAAATGCAACCAAATTGCCAACGAAAAGCAGAGTGAGCTTACAAACGTGGAGCACCAGAATGCTGCTCTGGTAAAAGTACAAGATGACCATCGAAGAACAATTAAGGTAAAAATAAATAAAACTGCATTAGTTATTAAATTCAAAAGTATGGTGTAAAATACTTTGTTTCCATCAGCCAGGCTATGAGTTGTGCAAGATAGCGTTTGCAGAAGTTGTGATGTTCATTTCTTAGAAGTACATGTATTGGTACAGTAGTTGTACACACAAGTTACCAAATTATGATCTCAATGTTTAGGAAACAGGGATAGACAGGTTCTCATTTTTAAGCTGTTGCATTTTGTATTTGGATATAACATTTAAAAAAATGCCACCTGCCTAAACAGATTTTTAGGATGCCATTAGCAAAACATTTTAATAATGTACCTTTGTTTATGACATGTAGGAAAACATAAACCAGATAGAGGATTTGCATAAGAAGTTGCAGCAGCAAGAAGATAATTTGAATGACACATTGAATAATATGGCTGGTTTAGAAGATAATGTGAGTTATCTTTGGTGATTTTCCTGTGTATAGGGACACAAAAATTGAAGTGTTTTAATTGAAATGTATGTGGTTTCAGGTAAGACAAGCCTCTGAAAGAGTACAAGATGAAACGTCTCAAAAGGAGAGCATTGAAAGTCAACTAAAACAATTGGAAATAGACATGACACATAGACAGGAGGAATTGGAAATTATGCAAAGGGAGTTGCAAGACAAAGAAGAACAGTGCATTAAACTGCAAATGAAGTTACAAAATACTTTGGTTATCTCCGATGATCTCCAGAATAGAATAGGCACATTGACAGATAAGTGCTCGACTTTGGAAGGGGATGTTGCTCAAAGTAGTAAGGACCAACAAACACTGAAGCAAACCATTATTGAATTACAAAATGAATTGAAAAACAGCAAAGAAGAAATCACTGCTTTACATAGTGAGATGGAAGGTTTGGAGAAAGATTTGAACGATGCTAACAGTGCATTGAATGAGGAAGTAGTGGCAAAACAGAATTTAGAAAAGAAGTACGAGGCGTCAGAAAAACATCATGAAAGTCTGTTGGAAGTCAAGTTGGAAGAAATCAAACATCTTACATTGAAGCTTGAAAACCTGCAAAATGAAGGAGGGACGCAAGAAGCGTGGGTGAAGACACTGGAAGTTGATTTGTTAAACCTCAAGTCAGAACTTCAAAATTCAGATCGGCTAATAGATGAGTTGCAATCTCAAGTTTCTTCATATAAACTCTCAGGAGACAAATTGCTCCAGGATAACAAGGCTTATAGTGAAAAGTGTGAGAAACTCGAGATCGGGTATGCTGATGTTGTGCATGCTCTGGAAATGGTCACCCAAGAATTACAAATGACAAAGACTGATTTTGAAAATGTGTCATCGTGTTTGCAGACAGTGAATTCTCAATTAGAACTTCGCTCCAGCACAGTCAGTGCTCTACAAGTGGAACTAAAAGATATGAAAACTGAATCGGACATTATAACCTCTGAAAAGGAAGCAGTTGAAGCAGAAAATGCAAACCTGAATGAAAAATTAACCGCTATGGAACACAAGCTCAAAGAAATGTCGCCTAGACTAGAAAAGTTAAATTCATTGGAAACTGAATTCACTTTGTTGCTTGAACAATTTGAGAATTCCAAGAAACATCATGAGATCGAGGCTGTCCAACTGAAGTCAGAAATCAATGATCTCTCTACAAGTTCACGAAATAAGGAGGTTGAGCTGAATGTAAAGTTACAAGAGCAAGTAGAAGTTGCTGTTAAAGCAGGAGATGACCTTAAGAAATCAGAAGAACGGTTGCAGGTCATTGAAGATGAATTTTACAAGCAAGCAAGCAGCATCGGCATTTTGGAATCTGAAGTGAAACAACTTTCTGAAGAAGGTTCACGTTTAAGAGATCAAAGCGCTCGGTTGATGGAGTATATTCAACAGCTAGAAGCAGATCTTACCAGTACTTCAGAAGCAGCTAGAGTTATTGAATCGGGGCAAAACTTGTTCTGTGCAGGATTTACTGAACGGCTTGAAAAACTACACCATGCTATACGTAAAGTTATTGCTTCTGATATCGAAATTCAAAAACGTGTCAGTGACTTTGAAGGTTCCAATTTGACATGCCTTCTTGAGGAATTTGATACCCTTCATGCAAATGTGTGCATTGCATTTGATTGCTTAGATGACAAAGTAGTTTTAGCAAATGAAAAAGTTGAAAGATTATGCTCTGATCTATCTGTTGCACGAGAACAGTTCGCTTTATCGGTTGCTGAGAAACAAAATTATGAAGAACAGCTGCTTGAGCTATCGGATCTGAAGAATCAAGTTCAAAAGTTGACCGAAGACCTCTCAGACGTTGAACAGAAGCTCGCTGCTTCGAACGAAGAAAAGCTGAGCCTCAATGACGATAATCTAAAGTTAAAGCAAGAAATGAAAGTTTTGCAAACTGAAATGCATCAACGGCATATGCAGATTCAACAAATGACTGATCACATGCAATCATTGCAGTGCAATTCTTCAGAGCAAGTGCAAAGCCTTTCGGAGCAGTTAGAACTTGTCAACAAAGAAGTGCAAACTCTCCAGAATAACAAACAAAGTCTGCAGAATGAATTGCAACAGCAAGACCTCGCAATGATAGAGTTAAAATCATCTTTCGAAGATATAAAAACCAAATCTAATGACTTCCAAATTCAAAACAAGGATTTGGAAATGCAGATCCACCAGTCTTCAGAACTAGCTGATAATTCTAAGAAAGCAGCAGAGTCTTATCAATTAAAAATTGAAGCACTTACCGAACAGCTCGACCATTTAAAAAGAAAATTAACTGACAATGAGGTTTGTTTCAAAGAAGATGCAAATCTTATTCAAGACCAAGCGAGTCAAATACAAACGCTTCAACAAAACCTTGATGAAAATGACAAGAATCTACAAGCATTGACAAGTTATCAGCTGAAAAATGAGGCACTTCAAGTCAAGATCACTGATTTGGAAAACAATTTGACAATCGCCAACGAGAAAATCGCAGACTTTGAGGTCCTCATGTCTACTATTGAACAGGATATTCTGCACGAAAAGGAGAGCAATGAGAAATTGCAACAGAAGCTTGAAAAAATACTCAAAGAAAAGATTCAATATGCGGAAGAGGAATGGCAAGCCCAGATTCACGATTCTGAAGTTAAAATCCAGGAATTGCAAAGTCGGATTTTAATTCTCTCAAACAACTTGGAAGAAGCTAAAGTCACACAAGACCAATTTCAAGCCGAAATTGAAGTAAAAGATAAATTATGCGTTGATCAGCAGTTATGGCTTGAACAAACGAAAGCCAGAGTGGAAGCTGTAACTGAAAAGCTAAATGTATTTAGCAACATCATATCACAACTACAGGATGGTCTTACTTTCAGTGACAACAGTATGGCAGATCGCAGCAAAATATTGGAGGAATATGATGTTCAACCTGAAAATAAGTTAAGCAGCACTGAAGCTTTAACAATGTCATTTGATTATTCTTGTGCAATATTAACTAAAGTGCAAGAAACAATGCAGGAAAATACTAAAAAGAGGAATGCTCTCGAATCGGATATAATTTCTCTACAAGAGTCTGTGCAGTTGAGTAAGGCAAAGTGTTCTGATTTGGAGTATGCCAATGAGCGATTCACAGAAGAAATTGACCAACTCAAGGAGCAGCACTTGTTTTTACAAACTCAACTTAGCCAATCTTTTGAAACAGTAGACATGCTAAAATCTCAGTTGGAAAGTTTTTCGGTGGAGAAGAAAGCCATGCAAGATGTGATTAAAGAACAAGAGGATGTGATAGGAGCATTGTTAGGTCAACGCAGGGACTTGGAGGAACGCTTGAATGAAGTTCAAAACAAGTTGACTGGAGATGCTATAGAAATTGAAAGAATGGCAGTTGAAAATAATCACATGGAAGAGAAATTAATAATCGAAAGTAATGCCAGAATAGCATTGCAACAAGAAATCGATCTCTTGAATGACCAGTTGCAGAGCATGATCAATCTTCAAAGCAAAGTGGAAGAGGTAGAAAATTTGAACCGTGTTTTGAATAACGACAAAGCCTTATTGGAGGACAAACTAAATAGCTTCAGCATCCAGTATGGCGAAAGCAAATCTAGCCTTCAGGAAGAAATTGAAAGATTGAAAATAGAAGTGAGTGCATTGCAGGAAGCAAAGGGACGGTTTGAAGATCAATTGCAGTCGTCGAGAGAAGAATTTAGTAAGCTTAATGAAGAGAAGTGCAAATATGAGAGCTTGGTTAATGAATCCGTTGCTGAACATCAGTGGATCGAGGACTTGAAATCTGAGCACGAACAGTTGAAACTTTGCAATAAGGAATTGAATGACAAGTTGCAGGTTTTGGAAAGAACGGAAGCCCAGATTAAAGATAGTGACGATAAGGAGGATAGAGAGGATTCGATTGTAGAAACATCACAAGTGGTATTGCCTTACATTGCTGTCGATAATTTGCAAGGCGCACATCCCAGTGAGCAACCTGCTGCTAACAAAAATAGCCAAGCTTCTCCCGAGACATTGCCAGAACATAAGCAACTGAAAACTCAGTTGGCTGTGCTTCAAATTAAAAATGAAAAAATGCTTTCTAAGTTAAAGTTATTTAAAGATAAAAATGACAAACTGCAGTTGCAAATCAATAACCTGTTGACAACACAAGGTCTATTGGAAGATGATAAATTGCGACTAAGCCACTACAATGATAATGCGAAAGATGAAATTGGACGCCTGTCTTCAGAGTTACGAAATGTGGAGCGTTTATGGAAATCGGAAGTTAAAATGCTGCAAGATCGTTTGGACACGGTTGAGGTGGCCAATAGTAAAATAGTTGAAATTAAGGAAGACATAGAGCGAAAGCTTATGAAGCAGATAGACCGCAACGAAATCTTGATGAGTGAGAAAACGTTGCAGGAGCAGTCACTTGCTGAAGCTATTGCCAAATTACAGTTACAGGAATCTGTTCACAAGGAAGATATTGATCAACTAACCTTAAAACAATCCCAGTTGCAGAGAAAAATGGATAGTCTTCAGAAGCACGAGGAGTTTCTGGAATCCGACAATGCAGAATTTCAACATTTGCTTGAGAATTTGCAGTCAGAAAAATCCAAATCGGATCAAGAAATCAAAGTCCAAAGTGAAAAGTACGTTTTGTTAATGCAAGAGCATAATAAGCTGAAAGCTGAATTTGAAGACCTACAGGCACAACTGGGAGATGTTGAGGATGTTTCCAGTCTCAAAAAGAGCTATACGTCATTACAGAAGGAATATAAAGACCTAGTCAATGTCAAATTGCACTTAGAATCTGAAGCTGAACATTTTAAAGGTGAATTGATTGCCACAGCTAATGATAAGGAGAGTTTGGAAAAGGAATTGCGTTCTGCAAAAGCAATGTTATTTTCGATACCAGCTCTATGCGAAACTGGGAGTGACGACGTTAAAATCGAGAACCAGGATGCGGAACATAGCGAATTGTGTGTAGCAATTCAACGGTTGACAAAGGATCTGGTGGACACAAGATTTGAAAAGGACGAATTGAAACATAAAGCCCAAATGTCAACAATCGACAGTGTTCAAGATCGAAGTGATTCCAATAACTACTTACAAGAAGAGGAGACCATCACAACATTGAAGATACAAAATGCAGAATTATTGGAAAAAATATCCAGATTAGAAGGAGATATTTGGAAGTTGGAGGATGAAAAGCGGCAGATAGTTGATTTACAGAAATCGTTAACCAAAGCTTTAGCAGATATAGACAAATTGCACGCCGAAAACAATAAATTGATTGAAGAACTGGATAATCAAGACGTTGACTTGAAACATTTGGAGACGAAAAAGGACCAGATAGAAGCAGAAGCCCGATTGACATTCCAACAACAACAAGAAACTATCAAGGACCTAAGGAATCAGCTTCGACAGCAAGAGGATGAGAAAGTATGCCAGGATGATAAGCTGGACTCTCCAGAACTCCACAAACTGAACAATGAACTGCTTTATTTAAAGGAACAATTAAGGGAAAAAGTGTTATTGTTAGAAAGTGAAACTGAGAAGTCTTTCGGTGTGGAAGCGGAGAATAGTGGACTGCGAAACCAAATCGAAAAACTCCACAATGATATAAGAAATCGTGAAGACGAAAAGCACCTTGTGAGCATTGAACTTGCCAATTTAAAAAGTGAAAGTGTTTCTATAAAACACCAACTAGATACTTGGAGGATACACTATGCTGCAGTTGAGGAAAAGCAGGGTGTCAGTTCTGAAGTTCTACAACGGATGTCTTCGAGCACACGCATAGGCCAGCAATCTGAGAACAACATACCTGAAGAAATTGAGAGGTTGTCTTCAGAATTGCAACATACTATACACAGTCTGCATACGAGAGACCTTCGATGTGAACAGTTGACGTCAGAAATAGCGCAAGTAGGTTCACTCTTTTCACGATTTTGAAAATATCTTATTAGTAATGGTCCCATGCATGGAAAGAAATTCATATATATTTATCACTATGAAAATGTCTGATAGTTAATTGAGGAGAGGGATTCCTTGCAAATGAGATTGTCGTCGTTGTTGCGAGCTGACCAGCAGAAGGAAATGAAACTGAAGCTTTTGGAGAAACAACTCTTGGCCAGTCAGGGTAACTCTTCAGCTCGATCGTTAAACGAGTTATCTCATCAAGAACAGGTAATATTTGTAAAATATTACCAATGAACGATAAAATAACTGAGAATATCTGATGCCGAATGATTGTTCTGTTTTTTAACTAGTGTTAAAATTTTTTTCCTCTGCTTTTCAGGTTAATTTGAATGTTGGCTCAGAGTCATTGGATAAACAGTACGTACATGTATCTGACCTTGCATTTAGTTCCACCATGAATTACATTAATTTATATTATTAAGCATTTTAATTGTACAGGTTGCAACAAAGTGAAGAGCAGCGCAGAGAATTGCAGCAAATAAATGCTGTGCTCGATCAAGCTTTAGCTGCTGAAAGGGAACACAGGATTAAAATAAGTGCTGACTTGAAATTTGCCAATGAAGAATTGGCTGGATTTGTTAGACAACCAAAATTAAAACGAGAGGTTCGTGCATTTGAGTGAAATTTAATGGGCTCTTTTAATGTGCACTCTGGTATTAATTATAAAAAATCATTCCTAGACTGTTCTAGCAGTAGATGATGATTATAATGGACATGTGCCTTTGCTACTCGAACATTCACAGACTTTAGGTAAGGCAAAAGTTTTTACATGTCATATAAAGCATGATGTATTCAAATATTGCAATTTGTTTAGAGCGTTCATATATGAGGACATCATGGCGAATCACAAACTGGATACAAGGAAGAAGGCATGTATTAATGTTAACTTGTTAATAAGAATACCTGTGGTAAATCCAAGAAAAACAAATAACTGATAGTTTTCATATCAGTGTTGCCGTCATTGATAGTTATTGATCTGAGCATATGTGAGCGTGTTTTACATGGTCTTCCTTTTTGTCGACTTAGCACTCCTCGCATAATGCATGTGTAACGTACATATCTACTTATTGGGCAGTTATTGTTTTTAAGGTAAATTTATATTTTTTATTTCTATGAAAATTTAAAAACTGCAATTTGCAAGATTGGTTGCACGTGTACAATACTGTATATCATTTTGAAAAGTATGGTCAGTTAGTGGATGAAGCTTGTTCCATATGAGGGTGACAACAATTAACATTATCTGGATAACATGGAAATCAAGAAAATTGATATAAAAGGGAAGTTTTCGTGGAAATTCATGAAATTTTAAATTGGTTGGCTGGCCCGAAAGAGCAACCATAATTCAATTGTAGAGGTTGTATTACCAGATACAAGTGTGCATTTTTGCAGATTTGTCAGAGGTTTGTCAGTTTGTCTTTAGTAACTGATTGCAGCAGATCACTCAAAAAAAGTATGTTGTCCTAGAACACATAAACATCACACCGTCAACTTAAGGGGGTCCCGACCCATTTTTGTATTGACTATGTCCAATAGATGGCCCTGTAAATCACAGATGTCTTGTCAGCATGTGTTTATCACCAAATTGAAATCGTCTATTCAATTCAGCCACACACTATGTTCATCGTTGAAAAAAAATCGATACAATTCAATGCAATATGACCTGGAAATTGGGGAAACAAAACATTGTGGACACTGTACATGTAAATCAGTCGACTTTCTGGAATACATGTAGATAACTGCGAGTAAACATAAACAGGTTACATAAACTCTCCTGAATTTTCAACATTGTTAAATCGGGCCAAAGAAGGGTGACTTGCGAATGTTTAGCTTTTTATTGGAATATATTTGCCAATTTTGAAAATGTTATTGATTGGATCGAATGAAACAACAAGGGCTTATTGTGTTAGGCCATATAATGATCGAACGAAATACACATACTAGTAACTATATACTTGTTTGGTTCACAACAATAATTGCCCAATTTTGGAATGTAGATATAGTATCACTTGAATTAGGTCTCTTTCGTTTAGTATTATCATTATTATTATTATTAGCCGTTCAGTCGTTGCCGACTCTCGGGGACTTCATAAGTATTATCATAGCATATAACAAATTCGAAAAATTTAAATGTTGTATGCTTGCACTTCAGATACATTTTAAGTATAATTGTTAGAACATAAGAAATAAATGGATCATTACTAAAGTCCACTAATATTGATTGAAAAACAATGGCAGATAACTAATAAGTTCGAAGTTGTTTGACATGAAATTTAAAAAAGAATGAAAGGTGGGGGTGGTTTGTTAGGCTATTACACTCGTACAGATCCGATTTGGTTGCTTTTGGGATTAAGAAGATCGTTTTCATTTTAAAAAACCATCAGGTATTTTTTCCAAACAAATTTTAGTCTTGAATTTCAGGGGGAGTTCGATAATATTGTTATTGGTATTAGGTGCTAAAGATTGAACTGTGCTTCTTTATTGCATTCCACAATAATATTGGTTTTGTTTTCATTTTAGACGATGTTTTCAACTAGCAATTCTGCGAAAACATCCCCTCCGACATTTTTATTACGTGTATATTGTTTTATTACACTTTATTTTGATTTTCCATATAATTTAATATAACATGGTTGCACGCCACACTAAATAGGATTTTCCTTATATTTAATTGATATTTGAGCTTGTATTGTGCATTTTTTTACAATCATTTCATGTAAGTTTCTTCAATATCTTTTATTGCTATAAAATGAACCAACGGGCATATGTCGGTATATGAATCTATGCAGAAAAAATATTCATCGTAATTGTATAACATGTAAATCTGAGCAACTATAAAATAATGTGTGTAGTTTAAATAAAACGTTTTTAATTTTACATGGTGTTATCATAAAAGATATGAAATAGTGTAACTTCCGTTGGTACTTGTCCATTAAGGGAACTACCTGTTATGTTAGGGTAGGTTAGGTTAGGTTAGGTTAGGTTAGGTTAGGTTAGGTTAGGTTATGTTAGGTAAGATTAGGGAAGGTATAAACGCTCAAAAAACCTAACCTAACCTACCCTAACATAACATAACAGGTAGTTCCCTTAACGGACAAGTACCCTTCCGTTTAACCACCTTTGACAGTAAATATGAAAATATTTTTTTTTTCAGAGGGAGGTTTGGCACCTACAACTTGCCACTTAATGTGGCGATTCAAATGTTACTTAATGAAACTAATGAAAACTAAACGACTCATTAAGTTTACCCGGCTATGGCGCAACTGGAAATTCACATTTCTTAATTTCTTATAACCAAATATGAAAGTTCACCACGATAAGAATGTAATGGGAAAAACCAGATGATTATATCACTAACTTTCGTTTTTACAGAGAAAATAAAATTTTAAAAATTTGACCTTTTGATATGAAATATTATTTTTTTGTGATAATGTTATTTTCTTGATTTTTCCATGATATTTTCCGAATTGTAACCTGGGCTTCCAAAAACTTCAAAATTATATTGACAAGAATTATAAATTGAGCTGGATTAAAAGGATTTTTGCTTATTTTCCAGTTTGCCTGAAAGGATCGAATCGGTGAAGATGGGTCTACTGTTCTATGGCTTTGTGGCATTTGTGGTAGTTTAAGAAAATCCAAAGGATTCTAGCTGAAACTGTGAAGAACAGCTGATTTGTAAGTTTGTCACGTTTCACTTTATTACTGATCTTTCCATAGTTTATATTTTGCAAAGATAAAATCTGTGGAGGGAAATTTCCACTGCATTCTTGGTTTTCATTGACCTCGATCGGTTAGGATTAGGAAGTAATGTGTAATTTGCCTCTGGATTACGGTTGGAAACCACGTTATTCGATACTTTTTTCTCGTGCTGTTCTGGCAGGCTTTGACAAATATTGGAATATGTCAGTTTTTTGCCAGATTTATTACAAAACTGTCCAAAATGGATGTAAACGAGCCTAGCACATGTCCTGTCAAAATTTCTCACAAAACCAATACATGTATTGGTAGTTCAATATATTGCAATATATTAACAGTATATCTCATACCTAGGTTTTAGATGTAACTCACAAAGATGATAATCGAAAAATAATATAATTTTGACGAAAGAATTTTTTTGATTCTGTGGTTCAAATCTGGCTGATCTCTAATTGTTTCTACATATTTTTAATTAAACATCTCAATTTTTAGCCGTTATAAAAAGACGATAAACTTTAAAAAAAAAACATAAAGTATGCGCCAGGTGATAAATTCAAAGTAAAGGCAATCGAATTTTGTTTTCGTTGAAGGGCAATCGAATTTTGTTTTTGAATTTGAGAAAAGGGACAATTTCTTAGGCGGAATGCGTGAATCTTATGTTCGGGCAGCTGATGGCGAAGAATTTCGAATATCGCTAAAAAGCGGATATTTCGTCGAGATTTCTCGCCACCAGCTCCCCGAAAATACGATCCACGAATTTCGCCTGAGAAATTGCCTTGTTTTTTTTTAAAAAACATTTCTTCCGTCCAGGCTCAAATATGAGTTTCCTCGCTGCTGCCATAGCTCAGTCCGGGAGGTTCACGGCGTGATCCTTGTGTG
>JAQFYZ010001507.1:0-22956 GCA_034695085.1 Cylindroiulus punctatus
TTTAATTAATTAATTAAAGAGAACAGACAGAACGAAATTTTTTTTGCTGGTGGGCATAGTCTTTCGATCAGCCTTAAAGCAACGGCGTGGTGATATCTTTGGGTGAAAACTACAATCTTATCATATACTGATTCATCCCCAATGTCACTTCTGCAAAATTGTTGGTTACAACGTCGTTAGGGTGTACACTGTAAACCGTAAAATTACAAATGCAGTTTTTGTGGGATACAAATGTACATTTGCAGCCCATGTACCCAAAGGGATGCAATGATTTAAATAGTTGTACCTCAAGGTACAGTATGAACATGGATACACATGTCAAGGGTACACGTGCAATCAACATATGTACCCGTAGGGTGTGTATATAGTTTCAAAACATTTGTACCCTTAAGGTTCAACATTTGTACTTTTTTTCCGTTTAGAGTGTACGAGGTCGTGTATACATTTGCGGATTAAAAGTTAGGGAGTCAAATATCATGACAACCAAATTCCAAATGGAGTCTGGAAATCAGAATCTGCTACAAGGCTAATGTCGACCACCTCTTACTTTATAGGTCTATACATCCATACGCTCTGAGTTTTTCAAATTTTTGTTTGCATTTCGATGCAAATCCATTGTCATCATCAGCAACGATGACCATATTCTCGATCTCTAAACTGTTAGAGGCGAAGATTTCTCGGTTTTCTTCGCGAGAAAGGGATAAAAAACTCCCAGCGATAGAAAGGCCTATCTGGAGGGCGTCGTGGTGAGCGTATCGCCATCCGCGGATCCAGGGCCGCCTTTCTCAAGGTCTCCAGCTCGATGATTGGACAAGGATCTCAAGGAGGCAGCCAATGAAGACGAAGAAAGAGAATAAGGAAGCAAGGGCCTCGTCGAGCATCGGAAAACGAGAGACGCATGGGCACTTCATCCACGGTTACCGCAAATGGCCAACGCATGAATTTCTTAAAAACTATTACATTTCTTGATAAACATTTACTGCTAAACAGTTAATGAATTTCGCCAAGCCTGTAAGATGGCCTTTTTCTTGGGCGAGAGCGCTCCTGAGTAGGCCCCTGATAGCAACCGTGTCACGACATTTAAAAGGTCATAAGGAACGTTTCCAGTATCATATCATGACCTTGGTGGGGGAGATGGGATTAGCCAAATAATGAAGCATGATAAAGGCTATGCTCTCATGCCATGCAAGCTGGAAAATTTATCATTTTATTCAGATTTTTGTGTGCCCAACATGACCTTATAACCAGATCTAAGCTACAATTGTACACTGTAAACCGTAAAAGTACAAACGCAGTTTTTGTGGGGTACAAATGTACATTTGCACCCCATATACAGTACCTCAAGTTACAATGTACCCCTAGGAACACATGTCAAGGGTACCCATGCAACGGACATATGTACCCATAGGGCGTGTATATAGTTTCAAAACATGTGTACCCATAAGGTACACATTGTATTTGTACTTTTTCAGTTTAGAGTGTAGCCTAGCAACTGCATGCCTTTATTTCGCTAACCCCCTTCAATGGCAATCACTGCTAGCATATAAACCCTTAGGAAAAATCATTCCCCTCAATGTGCCCGTGCATGTCCACTCTTAAGAAATATTGGTAAAAATAGATGTTGTAAAATACCTTAAGGTGCTCAGAAGTCAATTCGAGGTTCTATAGGTTGGCTGAGAGGTGTTATAACGCAAAAAGGTACAAATGTTGAACCTTTGGGGTACAAATGTTTTGAAACTATATACACAACCTATGGGTACATATTGTACCTTGAGGTACAAATATCTAAATCATCCCCTTGGGTACATATTAGATATGGGGTGCAAATGTACATTTGTACCTTTACGGTTTACAGTGTAACCATCGAATTCATATATCGAAATAATAATGGCTAATCCCCGCACAGCTCAAATCCGGGCATGACGTCAGACGGTTCAGCCGCATCTCGTAAAGCACCGTCAAAGTTTAGCCATTGGTCAGCTATACAGGGGGAAACTTTGGCTAATTAAATATTCTCTCCCTAGTCGCATCCGTTCGAAGTATTAGAAGAACGGCAATAACAGTAAGTGGGCCGGCGATAAAGCTCGGGTCTTTACAACGTCCGAGCTCATTTGCATATTTCTAATAAAAAGCAAAGTGCCGGCCATCACATAATCGCGCGCTTATAAATGATGACCGCCGCGTGCGTCTTGTCCGCTCTACGGCCATATTTTATAGTGTTGCTATTTTGCATGCTGCATTGCGGCAGAAGAAGATGGGAGAAAAGAGAGAGACCAGATAGCCAGTGGTCAAGAGGACGAAGAGGGGGCGAAGACAGCTCGCGGTGGAGGGGGTCGAAACACCCCCCACGCAACATCCAGCAGGCACGCAGCGTCCCTAACTGGCCACTGGTCACCGGGGTCAAATTGCCGATGAAAAATCCAATGCTTACTCAGCAAAGCGTAATAATAATAATGGAAATAACAATAACATACGTGCGGGGAACAACACCGCTCAGACGGAGATGTCTCGAGCACTGCCCAATGGTCAAGCGCCTCGTTCTTAACGCACGAATGGAAGAAGCCGCCCCTCCACCCCTAAAAATCAATGAATTGGTGGGGGAGGGGGGTCCTATTCACTCGAATGATAACTATTGCGCGCTGAACTGGAACTTGGACCTAATAAAAGATTGACTCTTGGCTTATCAAACTTATAGACCACGTCTCCGTGGGCATTTCAAACTGCTCGGGATCATGCTCTCCAAATATTTTTCTTACATTTGCATACAGTATTCGAATCAGCGTCAAACCGAGCGTGCGGATGTTTGAAATTACACCCCAGTTGGAAAACATTGCCCAGATGAAATCGAGCATCATTTTTCACTGCAAGCTATACTGAAGCGGCGCAAGTTTGGGATACCATTTTTCGTGTAACAACCAATCACGGAAAAGTTGTAGCAAATCGATAATAACTTAGCAGATTAGGGGGCGTTCAGGTATTACGTCACGCAGTATTACTCCCACGCAAGTAGGATTATTGGATTTCTGGAGGGAAAAAAAACATCGGTGATTATGTTTACGACCAAACTGTTCGTCATCTGCATTGCACATCGCCTGCACAAACAAGACTCAAATGCAAAACCAGCATACTGTATTACGTGTAATTAAGCCCAGCCTTGCATGCCACGCAAGACTGACCCATAACTCAAGTTAGAATTCCACGCATGACCCCTAATCTAAATTGAGAAAACGTTAAAAATGCAAGCCCGGATACACCTGAATATTCATATCGGCCAAGTTATCTTGGAAGCATTTGCATGTGGACCGAATTAATTCTTCAAAGTTCGTCGGTCAACCAATGGTCATCGGCGCGGAATCTCGCTTCAAAGTGCTTCAATTATTAAGTTAAGAAAGCGTCCGCTGGGGGCCTCTCCGCACGTAAGGAAGCTAATGCGGTCGCCAATTAAGAAATTTGAGCAAAATGAGCAGAGCCAGTTTCCTACGCACTCGTTAACTGCTGATCGCCACACGAATCGAGCACAAATTGAATTAGCCTTAGTTGCCAACGGACGAGCGAACGCATCCGTTTCTCCTTTAATTCAATAATCTTATTTCAATTTAGCGTCTCCGTTGCATTCGCGCTTCTAATCACGGCTCCTACGTCTACGGCCAAATAAAAAGGCTGAAAAGATGAGAGGATTAAAAGGGAGAACCGGAAGATTTCGCAGAAACTATGGTCGAAGGCGGCGCCAGGCTAAAACTATACGGTTCCTTTACTGTATGGAGAAGGGACTTACTTATCTGCTGTGCATATCATGTCAATATGCACGGTGTATACATGTACATGTATATCCGAAATCATTGAACCCACATTCCAAAGTACACATGTCCTAACCTAACCTAACATTAATCTAAGCATGTAATTCTTTATTTAGCTGCACAATCGACTGCCACCACTATATCAAAGAATAGTTTATAATTTACAGCTGAGATGATGGACTTTTACGCACTGGGCAAGTGTTTGTGTCCATCACACTATCTTAGCTATTTACAACATGACCATGAGGTCGCCCAATTGGAGGCTATCCACCAATATGAATGCTATGAATGCTCCAGAATATCATGTCAAACTAGCTGCAAACATTGGAAAATGAAAATCAAGGAACATATTTTGCAAATGTGATAGGCCACCTTTATTCGGACTTTGTTTTCGATTAACCATATGTCTATTTTGCATTACTAAAACTTTTGCTTTATGAACTGTTTGTACCTGTATCTTTGCTCTTAGTGAGTGCTAATAAAATAATAATAATAATAATAATACGCAACTAATGGAGGTACAGGTACTACAAATAATGTCGAAAATGAGCACCATGCATCTATTGCCTGGATTGCGTGACTTTTCGATTACCCTGTATTTAGTGATCTTGTACTATACCCTGATGGGCTCAAATGCCTCTTGATTTTTTTTTTAAGTGCAATGATGACTAGTTAGGTAAACTCCATCCCTAAGATCATTACATGATACTTCAGCATACTTGAGCATCCCAGAAATTTACATAATTTTGCGCATGGGGGCTAAAAACTCGTATTTCGAATCGGATTCGGCAAGATTAATGCCTCAATCTTCCCAAGCACATTGTTCATTTCCTCAATCACGTTCACTATATCACCAGAGTTAACTCGGAACCCCCTAAACCCCCCTCAGCATCCCCACCGCCATTTTGTCCCTTTGTCAGTGGGCGAGCAAACCCGGTCATTAATCACAAAGGTAGCACACGGTAGTGACCCACATAGACCGGAGCAAATTGTACAGGGTGGGCCGGGCTGCCCACTAATTGCGGATCGAGGGGTCAGTCGGAAGGAGAGACAATGGGGGCGAGGGGTTATCGTCTCGTGTTCCCTGTAAGGGGTCATTGATTAATGCGCGGAAACCAACTTTATGGCGGGACCAACGGACAGACGGTCAGGGGGGTAGAGGAGCACGTGGCCGATTGGGCAGGGTACAGGTAGCCAGTCAATTGTGACCGCACAGGTGAGCCCCCTTAACAATGCTGCACAAACTCGTTACAGGGCGGGGTGGAGTTGGAGACACGTGCCATGCAGGCCACGTGTTGATAAGACGACACGACACTGCCAGAAGGCTTGCAGTAAAAAAGTCACGGATTAGTAAATAATTCGTCACTCCATAGCCGGTAGTTAGGTTATTCGAAAAAGAATGATGCAAAATCATACCTGGTGCACTGTAAACCGTAAAAGTACAAATGCAGTTTTTATGGGGTGCAAATGTACATGGGGATGAAATGATTTAAATATTTGTACCTCAAGATACAATATACCCCTAGGAACACATGTCAAGGGTACACATGCGATGAACATACATGTATGTACCCATAGGGTATGTATATAGTTTCAAAACATTTGTACCCTTAAGGTTCAACATTTGTACTTTTTCGGTTTTTCCGTGAATTTATTGCCGGCCGTATTATTAGGTGATTGAGTTAGATGCTATCAGCAAGCATCTCTTAAAGTTTTATTTGAAATTTTCCAGTGGTGAAATGTTCCCCCTTCCGCCGCTAGAGGGCACCAAGTCGCAAAATGGCGTCTTTAAACTCAGTGCCCTCTAATGGCGAAAGGCGGAAAGTTCACTGCTGAAAAATTCCAAAGAAAACATTGCAAGATGTCTGTTCGATATATCGTCGAACTTTCCCCTTACTAATATACGGCCTCGTAAAATTCACGAAACCGCCACGAGCACATATCGTTATTTTTCATGAAGATTTCAAGTTCCAGCAGCCTTTGTTCGAGTGATATTTGCGCTAGCAAACATCTGTCATAAAAGCAAGCAATTTCTCGTTCAAGAATGGTGGTTTTCTGCGTTTACTTTTAGAGGGGCATTATTAAGAGTGGCAGGAGCTGACTGATCCCTCCTCCACCAACGCTCTTTCGACCCACCCTGTAATTCCAGGCAACGCGTACACCTTGGCGATGTATTTATAATTGGAAAGTGGAGTAAAAAAATCAATAACGTGAACGGCAGCAGCTCCAACCCATTCATCCTCCGTTTAATACGAGGTGCGTTACGACATTGACCTCGAATTGAGGGAAAGGAAAAATAGATCAACCTAGTACACGTCGTATAGACACCACGAGCCAGAGGAAAATAGTAAACTCCTCAAATCCACCCTTGTCATATACCGAAACGACGTTTCTAAGAAGAAAAATAAAAACCTTTAATGGAGCCGTGTCAATGCACGCGTTCACACCCTACCTTTAGCGCATTTTCTTTGAATCCACGTTTTTTCCAAACTAGCACCGAGCCAGGATTTGATGCAAATTTCGAGACCAGAATAAGTTTAATTTAGCGTTTCTGGTGTGCGTTCCCAAAGTCCCGAAACGAAAGCGGGTGTGGGAAGGGGTCTTGGAGTGCGCCCGGGGCTAAAATGCAAAGTGGTCGTTCCACCTGGGAATAGGTCAGCCACGCGTGACAACCCCGAGCACCCCCTTAAGGCCCTTCTTCCTACTCCGCACTTCCCCCTGCAGGGCCAACCTCACCTGGTGTCCGAAAAAGGAATAATGGCTTTTAATAACGGCCGGTCTCTTAACTGCACTGTGTGAATTAACGCTACTACTTCCGTTTTCGTACCGCTTCCCATCTGGTTCCTTCCCAACGTCTTTTGACCCTCCGAAAGTCTGGCACGCGCCGCACACCCCTGGGAACAAAGAACGCGGGGTGTTACCCCCAGCTTGCTGCAGATGTAGAGGTAAGGTACATGGAGGTAGGCCCAGGACGCGTTTATTAACGGGACCCTAAACAGGGAACGCGCCCGGCACACCCAATTACCCCCTCCCAAACAAGGTGATTTTTTTTTTGCTGAAAAAGTTTTTTTTTTTGGAGGAGGGGGGCGTCCATGTATTACGTCGACGCCACGGATGAACTGAATGATCATTTCTATAGTAGAAATACGAACTGATGGAACTGAAGAACAGCCAATCAGAGAGGTGTCGCTTATCGATTAGGGATTCCTGGTTTTCAGTTGTTGAAAGGAAAATGGCTGACGCCTCGAGCTGAAGCGCCTCCAATGTTTTTTTTTATTTTTTTGAGCTCCTTCTTCTCACCAGAGGCGCTGTTTGCGAAATGCTAGACTTAGTCAATCGCAAACTGGCGATTGGATTCTATTGGTCGCCGCTTTCAGCCCAGCTGCATCACTTCGTGGTTCTACTATAGTCACTGATGTATTTCTGTTCGTTTCCGTACTGCATTTTGATTTTATTCGCTGTACCATTTCTGGTGTATTTAACTTTCATTTCTCCATTTTGATCCATGCAATTTTCCTGATCATTCTTTATATTTCATTATATTCTCATTAATCCTTACTTTTTGATGTAATATCTTGTGTTTGGGTAGATCTATGGCTGCATGTGCAAGATGATCATAATGCCCAACCCTAATAAGAAAATTTATATTTAAAAACCTTTCTGATTTACAAGTACCACATTTTGGAAAATGGTATATAGAACACCAAGGCTGGCGGTGCAGCAGCCCTTATAACTGAAACAGAGTTTGTAAAACGTTCAGTAAAAAAATTCGCCTACGGAGTATCTCTGTTAATTTTCAATTCGAACGACCCAAAATTTTAATTTCGCCTTACATAATAAATACATCGTCATCAACTGAAAGCTTGAAACTCACATGGATCTATTCCACGTGTAAATGCCATAAATTGCAACGCTTGTTGCACTTTAAATATTTTAGGCACTTGAATATATTTGAATCATAGATCACCTTGCCTGTATTGACTACCGTACTTTTGCATTTTTGCGACACAGACCATTTAGCAACTGGAGTCTTAAACTACGGTTAAGTTCGGATAAAATGGCCGCGGGGGACAGGTGGCGCTGGGGGTACTAAAATAATCCAAATCGATTCGCGTGCCTTAATTACGCCTCCCCGACTCCCCTCACTCGGCCACGGGAATTATAGTCCCATTACAAGCCCCGCGAGGGGGCGGGCAGTTATTATTGTTGTTTTTTGAATAAAATTTCGTCTATATCGACTTTTTTGGGAGACAACCGAAAAAAAGCTGGCAACTGCAGGATGGCCGGACAGGTGACGACGCTCGGACAAGGCTCTCTATCTTTGTTTCGAGTGACAATCACTCTGACATATTTCATTATGTGTGCATCTTGCATTTTTCACTTTATCGCGAATGCATTATCGATTGCGTAACGACGAATGCTCTCAAGACCAAAGGGGAGAAAAAGCAATTTTTCCCTTATCGCTCGCCACCTATCTGATGCCGCCTTCATCGACGTTGAAACAAATGAGCGCACCTTGAAACTTAAAAAAACACAGCCATATAGTTTCTGGAAGGGGCCCCCGCCCTGGCCTAGGCGGCGTCAGCTGAAACAGCGCTCGTGGCGCCGCCACGATGGAAAAACCCTCAACTGGATAAGGTGGATTTTCAAGTTTTTGATAAATCTATGTGCGCGCCCTCTAGCGACGGTTGAGAAAAAGTGACTACTAATATCGCAGTTTTTCCAAGTTAAGACTTGAGATTCAAATGGGTTCATGTGCCGCAAGTTGCTGGGATACTTGTAGGTACTTGTGTAGGTACTTTGTGGTACTTGTAAGTAGTGGACTCCACAAGAATATGATGGACTAGATGGGAAATGGGTCAGAGTTCGATTTGTAGTTGTATGACACGAACTATATTAATAGTTCCTGTCCCCTTTCTATGACGACCACTCACGATCCTGTCTTCAGCTGAATACCGATAATTTGTAGAGCTCAGTGACATAACCTTAATTAGTTCATATAGCTAGATTTCAACACAATAATAAGCTTATACAGGAGATGGAAAATAATGAAAAACTAACATACTGGGCAATACACGTAGAATGCGCTGGTGTTGGTGACATGGTTTGAACGGCAAAATCTCCAAATTGAAACAATTAAGCATTAAAGATGTAAAATCTACCGAGGTATACATCCAACATAGCTAAAGCAACTCGAAAATGTCCTCATTTGTATTAAACTCCATTAGAGAAAGTTTGAAACTTCTATCCAAGATGGATTGAGACCGAATTGGTGGTAAAAAACCATGTGCAGCGATTGTTTCTATCACTTTTAACTCCTGTAAATGCATACCTGAACAGGACGTGCAATTAAGAAGATGGAGGGAGAAGGTTGTTAATTCGGACGAAAACAGATTCAGGGTTTAAAAATTTACCTTTTGAATTTTAAAACAATAATCACATTAGCAACGAAAGTGAAACAGCCTATACCAGTGGTTCAGTACGATCAGTTTTGAAGTCGAAAAAAGAAAGTCACCAGGGACTGGTCAAGATTCTATTAAAAGCGAGACTGTGTGGACCCTAGAAGAATATCAGTATAACATCAAAGCCCCAAAATGGAGCTTGATCAAATAAGGGGAAAACTGGTGCGTGGTCGCCTTGCACGCAAGTATACAGATTCAAACAGTTGCCATGTTGACCCACCAAAAAGATCAATAAATAAACACAGGTTCCCAAAGATGCACGTGTGTATATACACAACATGCGAGGGGGAGCAACACCGTTTCGACGAACATCCTCGTGGGCAATAATAATCGCTTTTGCAACTTTCACGGTCAATCGAACCGTGATCGATCAAACGGTTGATCGTGAAATACGAAGCTAATAAGCGATCGTTCTCATGATCCACCCCTCAACAGCGACAGTGTATATATAGCCATGAATCCCATTGGATGTTGCGTCATCGGAAATAAAATGTGTTTCAGGGGGTTGAAGAAGCCACCGGGTCTTCGTGTTGACCAGCTCCAGGTGCGCCCCTCCCCTGACCACCTTCCACGTTGGGCAACAGATGGCAGCACCGAACTTACATTAAGTCATCGACCAAAAACTGTCCACGCAAACGTCGCATTTGAAATGATAATAATAGTCATAAAATTCCCGTTAAAATCCGAGCCAATGCGTGACAATGGAAAAAAATGGAAGAAAGAAATAGGATAAAACACCTGTTCGCATTTGGGCCTATATCCGCCAGACACGAGAGAAAAAAGCACGGAAAAAACAAATATTAACGGACTGCGTCATCCAGATATGCATGCACACATCAAGTGATGATCAGGCGATAAAAATACACTTCCACGAAATCTTACGTCACCCAATAAAGCACGCGTGCCGTTGACGCACATAAAGTCGATATGAATGTTTACACGTCATTTCATCTAAGAAAACAGCAGCCCCCTAAAATCCGTTCGTAAATAGTATCAGCCTATTCTTTAATCAAATTACCTATGATTTTCCAGCTTTTCCGACACTTCTGCAAAATGTACATCTAATTTAATAACAAACTTACGGATCTCGAGTATTTTCACGTTGGAAAAGGCAAAGTCACATGGTTAGCCTACCACTTTAACAAGGAGTGATCAACCCATTTTCATTCTGTGTTTACATTCCTTTCAAAACAAACTTATTAATGTAACAAAAATGTTGTCAGTAAATTTCCAATTGGCAATGGCCACTAACCCAACAGACTCCTCCTAATTTCCAATCAAAATTGCTGTGCCACAAAACATACCCAGAATACGAATTTCCCTGACATTTCCAAGACGTCCATGAAGGTCATACACCCTGTAGACAGAGTAGACAGACTACTTACTACTCACGAAATGAACTAGCCCCTAATAGGTTAATAAGCTCTAGTGCAGATGAACTGTTTAGATGTGCAGTCCGTATGGTTAGTTGATTGAATAAAAAGAATGATTAATTTATTTAATAATTCTATCAAACTCTGGTCTACATTGTAACGAGAAAAGGGAAATTTCGATATTTCTAAATGAATGGTTTTTAAGCATTTTTGGGTATTTGTGAAAATTCCATATTGAATGTGAGGACTGACCGGTGCATGGGGGGTGGCACCCAAAATGTTACACGAATCGGACCAAGTATGGCCGATCGATTTCCAGGCTGTCCAAACGTTGCCGCGCCTGCGCGTTTTAGGGTGGAAATAATTCGTGCATATAATTATCAATTTAAAACGGCCTCGCACGAATATAAGGTGAGGAGGTGGAGGAGGATTAGAAAATGTATAAAAGTAGAAGAGGGAGAGAGAGAGAGAGAATACGAGGATGTGGTGGTCGTGTGTGAGTCATCTACAGACGACCACACCCAAAAACCACAATTTCATTTGTTAAGCCGGCGAAGGCCTACTTCACGAGTCAATATTGAGGGGCCGGGGAAAACGCACTTGTTGATTTGCAAAAATTGAGGCCATGCCCGAGAGACTGCAAAAGCTGCTCTTTTCTCCCTCTTCCGCGCATCCAACCCCACTTAAATAAGGACGAAAACGCGGAATTGAACGACCAGGACATGACAAAATTAGACCTTGAAAAGTTGACGGAAAGCATTTGTAAACCTGCTACAGCGCAAGTCATCGATCAAGCCCAAAATTCAAATTTGTTTTGCGGTGCACCGGTGTTATGTGTGATTGCTGAACTTCAGGGGTAAAGTGTCGTTCATAAAAGCAACTCACAAAAGCATGTGAGGAAGTTAAGGAACCGTGCATAAATGACGTTCAGGGTTCGAGGGGGGGGGGGTAGTGACTCGTGGCTGTATTCTAGACAAGTAGACATAAGACAAATAAGATTTCATTTGTTTTATCATACTGTGACAAATCGACCTCTCTCCAATTTTTTCTTCAATTTGCTCTGTTGATTTCTATCAGTTGATAACACACCATTCTCGCTGGTCACACCATTCTCGCTGGTCATTCCAATTGCTCTCAATCTTACTTCGTAAAGCTCAACAAGCATGTTATAACTGGTAAACAAGTTCGCATGTTCATGGTCAGATGGAGTACTCAATACTGATATCATCTCATTGAATATGAAATTGACCTGAAGCAGCATACGGAATTGGCGTTACATCAATTCCCTCATCATCAATGGTCTCCTCATCAGTAACGTAGGCAGATTCTTGTGGAATTATAACAAATTCAGTGTACGAATTTGATCTTGATGATGAAGGAAGGCTTTCTATTGCCTCTTTCAGTGTAAAAATGTCCACTTGTAGTGTAAAAATGCCATTAGGTTTGTTAAAATTATGCATGTGAACAGTGAATTTCACTCCATCTCTAAAGTGACATGCTGCAGAGATGGCTGCGTCAGCTGAGTGGCTGAGCGCTGACCAGCGGTGACGTCACGGGTTGCAGGAGTGACCTCGCAGCGGCTCGCGTTGCAAATCGCCTCAGTTATTAACGCGATTTAAATTCAACGTTTTTAATTAACGCAAATAGTCGCTGAAATTCAAATCTAAGCTAGCTGTGAGGCAGCCGAGCGCAAAAGACCAAAACCTGCGTGCGGCCAAAGCGGTCAATAAACACCGAGGGAGGGGTTGGGGAAAGGGGGGGTGTGTGTGGGGGGGGGTGTTGTTGTATAGGTTCAGCGTCGTTCGCTAGAGGGCGCACCAATGGCGCTGACCAATGGGCAGCGCGCGCCAGCCTGAATTCGTTATTCCGTTGATAAGGAGCCATTTTTCAAGTCGGACCAGGCTAACTAAATTGGGAACTATTAATTACACGCCCTGCATCCAGGCTGGAAGGGCCGTCAAGATGATATGATACGACCCATTTCTCCACATGCAGAATGATTGGTTCAACTCATGCCATGGATTAACAATTCAAAAAGAAACTTGTGTAATTATGTAACACGTGATGAATATTTCTTCCATACAAACGGAATTCCAAATAACGAACAGCTTTTAAAAACCGATTCAAAAAAAAACTTGGGGATGATCAATGTTATAAATGGTCACGACATATTTACTGCATATTTAACTTCGCATCACTAAACTTCTTGTCTTGCATAGAGTGTACAAGAATGACACCACCTACATGTCATGTCCTATAGTTGCTGGTGTGTATCCTGATTTTTTAGTGGCTTTTGTGTTATAACCCTCACTACTTCACTAGAGTGGACTGTCGAATTAGTTCAGTTGGATCACCACCAAGAAATTAGATCATTTTTTAACTATTTCGCTAGAATAAGCCGTGTTTTATGAATGGCCTTCATGGCTGCTTGAAACCAGTTCGTACCAGCACAGCCAGTTTGTGGTCAGCTAACGAGTTCGGACCTAACGAAGTTATCCGTTGATTTTGTCCAGACCACAATCTCAAAACTTAAAAAGTGCAACCCCGCATAAGTATGGGGGAATTAGCAATTGGTCAGTCATACGCCTCGTGAATATCAAGCGTATAAAATGCAGCTAGCGAAAACGTCGAACTGACCACTCAGTCCCCCCCCCCCCTTCTCCTCCCAAAACTCCCTTTTCCAAGGTAAACAAATGAGTAACGAGTAAATTACAAACGCAAATGTCCAGCTAGCTGATGGACCGACCGACCAAACTATGCACGTTTGTATCCATGTGATGAAACGTTGTGCGAGTCTTCTAAGCGGATATACAAGGTATATTCCCTGGTATTCGTGGGATTTGCCCTTCTTTTTCTTTTCAACCCATTCATTCTCCTTACGAGCATCGATTTGGTCCTGGACTCTCTAATGGCGTTTCAATTGTCACTCCCGAATGACAAATGTCGGAAGGACGGCGGAGGTGAATTCGTGAAAAGAGAAAACATCTTCAATTTGAAGATGATTAACAGTTTTCTTTGTGATTGCTTGGATCGATACACGTCCAATGGGGAGCGACTCCCCAGTTTCAGCGGCGTTTTGCATAACACGCGCTAGGATGATATAAGAAGGAGATGAGGAAAAAACAAGGCTTGCAGGGATGGGGGTGTGGAACCCCTTCCCATAAACAATTCCTGAAAGTGGTATTCCTCGTCGCCACCTCAGCGCCCCCTTTTGTCTAGCGATTCCAAGAAAACGATTCCGAGCTACACGCGAGCTCAACAGCCAATGACAATGACTGGATGGGCCCAATGGGAATAGGTCCTTTTCATCGAAATGGAGACACCGAAGAAAAGAAAAGGGCGACAAAAAAGGTACAAAACCAAGGGAAACCACGAATACCTATACGGCGCTCCAACAACTCGTCACACCTGCCCGAATCACTAAAGTGAAACGCGTGTGTCAAGAAGGCGCCAGTGATGCGTTGTCTAGAACCCTCCCAGACATACGATGGCAACGAACATATTTTGGAATGAAAATGTGGACAAGATCCATAGAGGCGGAAAATACCTTGGCTTTTTTTTCCTTAAACTTTGGAGGCCTCAATATGAAAAAAGTTGACTGGGTTGGCAAGTCGTTACCCATTGGAAGTGTATCACAAGGAACACTGAACCATCTTCAAATTGAAGATGTTTCACTTTTAACAAATCAAGTGTCAGCTGCCCCAAAGAGCAGGCAATCACTGCGAGCACAGTCTTGTAAACAACACCAAGAAAATCTACTCTTAACTGATTTCTGGTAGTTTGTCAAAAATGCCGTCTATGCAGCATTTTCCTGCCTCCCCACCTATCATTTTTGAATCCATCATTGATAGGGACGTCACGAGGCCTGTCTGCCACTACTCCCTAACATATGTTTGACCTTATCCCCTAAGCAAATTTGTCAGATTTAGGGGACCGTAATATCAAACAATGATATATTGGTGTTGCTTTTATGCAACCATCATCCATCCTATTCTTCGGAATCAATTTCTATCGTGATAATTATTATTACAGTAGTTGAGATGACCTGCCCATCCTTTGGTTGGACATGGTCCTCTACATGTTCCCGGCCCGGCGCACTACGATGGGGTTGCATTTGAAATTCAAATAACCTGGAGGAGGTCCTCTAGAGTGTTTAGCCCTTTATAAAACGTAAGCACAACAAATTTGGATTTGGGTTAAAATTTGACGCCAGAGGGTGGACAGACAGATGTACGCCATTTCATTTCGTAAAGTGCTGTGTGCCCCTAAGAGTAGGCAATCACTGCGAGCACAGGTGTACTGCAGTGAACGGAATTGCGTCTGAACATCATCTTGGCCCACGAGGGGTACCCATCTTCCCTCCCAAAATCCAGCACGGTTCAAACAGCTCAACTCTCGCTCGATTCCCCAAAAAAAAGCCTTTAATTGGCACCAAAAACCCCTTTTCGATCGCATGTTGGCGCTTGACACCTCCCCTAGCGCCGGCGTACATTTTCTCTCTCCTAATTTTTGTTTCCTTCTTCTTTCGTGCAACGGCGCGTAGGCTAGAAAGGGAGATCCCCATCTATTATCCCTTCCTTTTATGACGTCTATTAATCCGGCCATAAAGCTCCCTGTTTTTCTTTCATTCTTTCTCTCGCATTTTTCTTTTGATACACACGCAAAAAAAGCTGAGTCGAAGCCAATGGCGTACCTTTTACTTAGCTCCATAAATCCCCCCGAAACAGGCAATATATTACGGGCGGAAATGCGTGCGAAGAAGCGCACCTTAGCCATAGACGGGCGGAGTCCGGATCACCCCCGCAGCACCCCCACCCCACCCCATCTCACCCCCCAGCATTTTTTTCCCTCCTGGTTGCACCTTCTGCCAGGGAAAATAATGGCTGGCGCACGAATACAAAAGGTGCTTCGCAATATGGGCAGGGGTGGGGGGTCGGCTGTCTACCCCACGCGCAGGACCATAAAAATATGACAAAAAAAGAAGAAACCAGGTTTCCCGAAAAGGCCGTAAGACAACGATTGCACGCATTAAAGCCGCTTTAATTCGCCGGAGAAACGCCAGGCTCATGTCGTGCATAATTCAAGGGGTTTGTCTTGCAGGTGTAATTCGCTAATTACTTCGTGGGTGTAACTCCGCAACCTGGAACTTCTTTTAATTAAGAAATAGTTGCCTCCTTTCGACAATATATGCTCGCCGACTAATTAATTTTCGCTCCGAGAGCGCGGGGGACGACGCGACTCCCTCGACGAAACTCACCATAGATGGCGCTGGGGTCGCGCGAATCAATAAATCCGGGCTCGGCGTTTTATTTTCGCCGAAATTTGCGTTATTGCGACGCTCGCCACTTGATGGCGACTCGAAGTTACGACCCGGCGGCCTGCTTTCAACTTGCTGGCAATAAGTATTCCAGTGTTCGTTAAGAATATGTTACGAGTCGGGTCAATACAGAGTCCGCACCCCTAGGCTGCAATAACGCACATAACTACTAATGTCCGTCATTATCTCAGGTATACGATGAGGCGTTCTTGAAAGAAAATTGCAATTTACAACTAACCATCAATGTAAAGACCCTTAAGACAGCTGCTTGCGAGTTGGCCATCGTGCCGCAACTACCTATTAGCATAGTTTGCGATGTTAACAGCGTACTTTAAGCTTAATATTCCAATCTTACTTCTAAGCATACAGCGAGACCCCTCTATAGTCAGACATCATATGACTACTTTTTAATCGGATAGTGGCACAGCTATACAAACCAGTATCATTCCGCCAAACATTCTGCCATTGCCTGAAATTCAATTCCAAAGGAAAACTACATGATCTACGAAAATCGGCATATCAAAAGGGGAGGGACATTACTGAAATGTTCAGTGGATGAAGGGGCAAAAATGCCATGACATAACTCGATCACTAATCCCCGAGTCATCCAGGCTAATTAAAAACAAAACGTTTCAGTACTTTGTAAATAAGTACTGAAATGCGAGTTAGAATACACTGTAAACCGTAAAGGTACAAATGCAGTTTTTTTGGGGTACCTAAAGGGATGTAATGATTTAAATATTTGTACCTCAAGGTACAATGTACCCCTAGGAACACATGTCAAGGGTACATATGCAATGAACATATGTACCCACAGGGTGTGTATATACATGTAGTTTCAAAACATTTGTACTTTTTCCGTTTAGAGTGTAGAATGGTTAGCTTAGGAAAACACCTGAGGGTTCATTATCACGGCGTCAAAATCAGAGCAAAAGGATTATTCATTACTTTCGAAAAGTAAGCAAACTCCTCCACACCCCGTTAGCTGGGACACAAAGTATGCGCCATTGGTGTCCGACACACATGTAGGCTACCTGAAGTGATACTCAACCCAGTCTCGATTTTCCTACTATGAACAAATTACCACTCCAAAACATATTCTTAACCACCCGAGCAATCGCGGAGAGTTTAACTAAATCTCGTTCGAGTACATGTACTTGAGTACACGTGTACTACATGTCGATCACAGGCTGCCGCCCACGCTCGCCACCTGCTCCAAACATGCCTTTCATTCGTCCAGTTGCGCATTAAACAATACGTCCGATGCAAACCAACAAGAGTTTCTGCCATTTTCACTCATTGTGTCAGGTTTTTTGTCCGCTGTGTCAGCTATAGATCTGGCATCTCTTCCAGCCCAATGCCTCCTCTCCCACCCGTCCCTGTTTTGATGAATTAGCTCTTAGAAAAAGCCACAATTTGTAATCGTGGAGTGACAAGAAATGCACAAAAGGAAAATCAAAATTGCGTCCAGAATTTCCATGCAGAATACACGGAAAACAAATTATAACGCCAGGGAGAGAGAAAAAAAAGCTAATTTCTTTTTACCTGCCTCCTCAGAGTTGGTCGATCAATTCTTGGACGCGTTGTGAAGTCAGACTTCATTCAAATTTTCCTCCCATCAATAGTTGGACTCATTCCAGCATCGGTGGCTCCCCAAATGATCAATCTTTTCTTCAAACTTCTCCTATTGTTCTTTTCTTAGCGCACTTTTTCATTCGCTCTTAATGCCTTTCCACCCTGCGAGAGAGAAGAACAAAAAAACAGAAAATCAAAATCAGAAATAATGCTCGCACGTATATTACATGTATCATTATCGCATTCGTCCAAGGCTGCAAAAAAGGCTGTTAATGAGCATACCGCAACCGTGACGTTTTTAATAATTTATCGCAGAAATTTTATTGGCGAGTGTGAATGAAATTCAACAAATGCATCGTCCTTGAGATCCCGACGACTTGATTGGGTATTCACGGCAAACACAAAGAAATCACCGTGTTTTCATAGGAATCAGGCATGCTTACGATAGTTATTTTTACGAAATATTGTAAGAATTTCAACAAAACGTCAGCCGCCTAATTGCATGTATTAAACAGATTATGAAAAGAGTAAGAAGATCCATAATTCCAACATTATTTAATCGGATATTAGAGGACTTAAAAGGATGGGAGGACATTAAAAGAAACTTAAAAGGAGATAAATCTATATCAGCCATGCCAGTTTCTCATGAGAAACTAGCATGACTCATGACTGACTAGAATTATGGCTGTTACTTAATTACTTATTTGTTGACAGAAAACTGAAATGACATTGAAAACTTATTCATAAAAAATTGTACGTATTTTCTAATTATACTCATGTACTGTTAAGCACTTTTAAACTGTTTGATTTTTGTTAAATTCATCAATTCAAATTCACCTTGAATTGTGATTGTGCGGTATACAGTACTTCTGCACAATCGAGTTCAATTTGAACCAATTTTTATTATAAACAAAATTAAAAAGATTCCCATATGACTTGTACCAAGGGCAAGAACTAGACCACGAATATAATGTACATGTACATCTGTTTACTAAAAATTGGTTATACTTGTACATGTATTTGCAAAACTATACTATGTTTCCAAGAAGACTTAAATTTAGTTCGTTCAACCTCACAACTAGTGTTTCGAAAAAGTATCTACCAATTTATTACGAAATTAAATCAAAGCAAATAGGAAATGAACAAATAATTCTATTTTCGATCACTCCAAAATTCGAAAACACGATCAATCCCATAGAAAGAAAAATCTTCATTTCACTGCTATTGTTAGTGCTCTAAAAACCGACTTATGGACAACGGATAACGGTGGCCAACACCACTCAGTCAATTACTGCAAAAGTAAAACGGGTACCTTCATGAATCTTGAGTAATAAAATCCAGATCTCTTCAAATATACGAACACTAGAACCGAATCACGCGCGCCGCCCGCTCGCGTTGCACGACGGGAGCTCCGTTTTCCCCGCCAAATTCAAAAACGTGGTAATAATTGCACACCAGAAAAACAGGCCCTGAATTGCCAGTCCAACTCCAACTCCGGACCACGTTCGAATGCGATATTTACGTTGTGCGCCAATCGTCGAGGTTTCGTTCGAACGATAAAATTCAACGACGGCGTCCCCTGGTGGATCCCGGGGGTGAAAGGTCGCGGTGGGAAACGTCACAAACGTGGGATGCACTTATATGTGTGGCATTATTTTCTAAGTTATGAAAAAAAAAAAAAAAAAAAAAAAAAAAAATTTCCCCTCCCCGCAAGAATGTCCCGCGTAATTGTTGTATGTGGTCGTTAAGATGGCGTCAGGAAGCCGTTTCTTGTTGGTGGAATGTGGCGAGGACGAGCGAGATTAACTGGTGGCGATCATAAATAAAGTGAAGAAAAATGAAAGTGCTAGGGCCATGTGCAGGGTCCGGGCTGGCCAGAAGCGCATAAAAACTCCTTGTCCTTCCCCTTTATGCGCATTAAAATCGTTTATAGGCAGCCTGTCGCACGCGTGTGCATTTGGAAACATTAGAAGTGATGACAAAAACCGAGCCGAAGACATAATTAGAGAGATGCTGCTCGATTGACGCCAATAGAGATGAAGTTGCCCCCTTTTTTAGCATCACCCCCCGCCCTTACCATACTCCAGTTCCCGGGAGACGGGAGTAGAAGGGGAGTATTCCAAGAATGCCAATAGGCTCGTTAGGCTAACGTGCTGAGGCAATGGCGACGCGCTGGCCGACGCTCGTCCATTGTTTTGCACCAATCGATCGTTAATTTCGTTAATTAATCCGTAATTAAATGGCCTCCGCGACTCACATTTTTCTCCCCGCAAGTCTGCCTCGGGACTTAAGTAGTTTTTATGTGTGCGGGGGAACTCGCGAATGTGGATCCCAAAATTAAATACTCTAAAAAAAAAACACTTCCAATCCTCGCCATCATCATCTTAATTAAGAGATGAGCCTATGGAAACGCAGCGCCATCAGCAGGTGCGCCGTAGCGCGGTCAATGGATTCGTCGATCGACACAGTATTTGAAAGAAACTTTTCCAATATTGAAGTTTCATAGAAAGCGCGCACTAAAACTAGATACATGTATATTTGTTCTAGTTTTTCGGATGCAAATATCTGTCATGCCTTAAAAGTTCGTCAAATGTCTTCAGGAAAGTGCACTAAGACGCATTAGGCAGGTAGCGGCCACCAGATGGCATACTGACTACTCCTAACCTGACACAGGTTAAGACCCATTGCAATAGAATTGTCATAATCTTGGACAGATATGACAATTTCGAATGAAACTAAATGTTTTAATTCAAAGTTTATATTGATAGTATGTTCCTGCACTATATAAAATTAAAAGACATTTCGTTTTTAGAATTGTTCCAAATTCTAGACCTCTTATGTTCCCATTCAGACGGCACTGCCAATCTATCGCTCATAAAGCAAAATAAAAAATCAAACTTAGAATTATCGTTGCTATTAATAGCATATACATTTCCACAAGTTGTCCAGAACATATCCAATAAAAACGCAAGTCCCTCTTACTGTTTACAAAAAAAAAATATTTTAATATGTTGACAATATGTTGATGGAAAGGAGAAATTGTTTCGCAATTTTGTGCAGGGTGTCCCCAAAGTCACAACGCACTTTCGATGGGCCTTAAGAGTGATCGAAACCAGGAGAAAATAGTTTAACAACGACCCAATCAGAAACGTCTATACCGTATCAGACAAACTTAGGGAAAATTTTCCTCAAAACTGACACAACAACACCACGACGAAAAACTGGTCTCTAATAGGGTCGTAAATATTCAAGAGACGCTAGCCGTCCATTTAAGCTCTTGGGTTCCAACTCAATCTCCAACCTCCCCACATATCTTTTTTCAATTCAAAATGCTATTTGGCGACTGATCCACCAATCCACCATCTGCCCCTTAATACTTTGAGGCGAGCCACATACAAATTTCTTTCGGGTAATTTGATTCATAATCTTTTCGGTGGAAGATCAATTGCCGTCACGTCTCGTTATTTACAATTTGAAATTGAAGCCCGTCAAACAGTGTCTGTCTTGTGCATAGGCGACCCATTCCAATCTTTCCAAAACCGCAATTTTTTCTCCCCCTCAGCCTCACAGTGGATTTAATGAGACGGTCGTTCGCCACGGCGTCTCCACACAGCGCCACCCTGGCCCATCGTCTTCGAAACAATCGCCTAATAATCGACCCAATAATAAATAATGGCCGGGCTCCTATTTTCGATGGAATTTCCAGCTCGCTGCAAATGGAGGAAGAAGATGCAAAGGGCCCTCCGTGGAGCCCCATTAAGGCATCATCGCCGCTTCATAATTGTATCACTCCTTTACAATTAGAGACAAAGACTGCCTTCGTTCAATGCTCACCCCCACCCCCTACGTCGTTTTAATCTAATAATAAAAGGCATTTCTCCTCGCTGCTAACCTTATTATCCTCCCATGCAACATCCTAACGCTAGCACGTGCAAAACAACGATGACCAGAGAGTTTGTACATTTCAGCCCAATGAAAAAATAAGCCAATGCAGGGACATAAAAAGCGCCAAGGACCTAATCCGACTGATTTGCAGCATTTAGAAGATTGTGGGGCCCTGAAACTAACGCTGCGCTTAAGGCCCATTGAAAGTGCGTTGAGATTTTGGGGACACCCTGCACAAAATTACCGAAACTCAATTTCTCCTTTCCTGATCAACCTATTAAAATATTTTTTTTTTGTAAACATTAAGAGGGGCTTGCGTTTTATCGGTGCTACTATTTGACAACTATTGGAAATGCATATGATATTATTAAAAACGATAATTCTATTTTGAATTTTAATTTTGGTTTATGAGCGATAGATGGCAGCAGATGGGAATATCGATCTAGCATTTGGAACACTTCTAAAAACGAAATGTCTTTTAATTTTATATTGTCCAGGAACTTACCATCAATATAAACTTCGAATTAAAACATTTAGTTTCATTTGAAATTATCTTATCTGTCCAAAATTAGGCAAATTCAATTGCAAATAATCACTTTCAATAACCCTTAACCATATACTACACCATATTCCCCCTGTACACATTGACGTTATGTGTTAGCCGATCACCTTCTGAAATACTGAAGCAACGCCACACTTAAACTGCTGAATTATTGATGCCTAACCCTGTACCTTTAACAAGTGTTTCCTTATGTCCAAATCCTGCATATACTGGACTAGAAAGTCCAAGAGGGGGAGGGAATATTACTTCATATGGTCGTTGTTTATGCACAGCCCTTACTGACCCTGTCTGGCACTACCAAAACCCACGATACCAACTGATATAAGTCTTACATTACTTGTTCGAAGACACTTTTGGCACGAAGTTCAACTGGGCCAGACTCCACAGGTGGGCAATCACTACACCAGGCCCACCGTCTAGGTGGAAGGAGGGGGGGGGGGAGACTTCATTCCATTTCCCCTTGATTTTTTTCTACTCGCTTTCTCCACCGAGACCCCAGCGTTTATTCCGTCCCAATTCCATCAATCTCATTGCTCGTCCCCCGTCGTCCTATTCAGCTTTTTCCATTCAAGCTAGCACTACCTTCAACATCAATTCGATTAAGCAGTAAATGAGGCTAACAACAACCGCAAGCGGATTATGCATTTAGCCGCCGATCGCAGCGCCCTCTGCAAGGCGGTTCGAGCACCGAACGCCCAGGGGTAAACTCGATCGGTTTCGTCCAGGAATACCATAGTTCGAATCGAAAATCACATCTACAGGGCGATCATAAAGCCCTGCCCTTCATATACCTTCATACCCTTCATTTCCGGGAGGTGTTCCAAGCTATACAGTAAACAAATGTGTAACAAGTATCGGGCATGTGGCCAGATATGTTACATTTTGTCGCATCAAAGAATTGGACATTTGTCACATTTTGTCACACGCAAATGTTATGCAATTGATTCTTAGTTCATCAAAATTCTCACAAAATATACTGTATCTG
>JAQFYZ010001508.1:0-22938 GCA_034695085.1 Cylindroiulus punctatus
AATTGATCATCTTAAAAAAAAAAAAGTTATCTCTAAACCCAAAAAAGTGAGCCAGAGATGACTTTTCCTATACTACTCTCCCAAGCCATCCAATTCGCAGGCCTCGTGGATGTGCTGTGGTATGCTATAGTACGTGGCCATGCATCCCACCTTTTTCTGGCATCTGGAGGTCCCACCATATTGGAATTATTTCACAAGAAGTGATCGGAATTGCATCTGCTAACGCCAGATTATAATCAAGTTCAGCATTGTGTCAGACGGAAAACAATGTTGAACACTTTGCCCATCTACGTTATCATTCCGATCTCTTTTGTTGGTAATGTACATGAATTTGATGTCTTGTCATCATGTCACTTGAGCAACCGTCATATTTTAATATGCAATCATGCGCAGTATTTAGACTTTAATGTCATCTAACGCAACAATGCACATTTCTACAACATCCATCACCATACCAGACAAGTAGGGTTGAAATACAAATATTTAGCCACATTTGGAAAATGGCATAATTTGAAGTTTCTCCGTGTTCTATGTTCAGATTATGTACGAGGCTCGCACTTTCGAAACTCTGGATTTAAATTCTTACTATTGTAATTCTACACATGTTCTCACTAGTCATCCTTTTGTCAAGCTGTCACAATTTATATGCATGTAAGTGTTTTGTTAGTTTATTTTAATGATGAAAGTGTCATTTTGGTTACCTTCATGCATTACGTGACACGTCAATATGGTTGTAATTCATTTAATCGCCATGGTGCAATGTGTAATTAAGTAAACAAAATGTTTTATTCACATGTCAGTCAAATCGGTTTCAATACTGCATTACATCGATAGTATTTCTTCGGACGAATGAGCTGCTGAAGAACAGAAAATTTGTTGAAGATCATGTTTTCTAAGGATTTTCCTTATATAAATGGTGGAACAACCTTATTCAAATTCCAACAGAATTTTCAATCTTTGGATACCGTCTGGGCTCCATTTCTGTTTTTAATGAAAGTTTTTGGTCTATACCATTACAAGGAAAACTGCAAATGGTGGAGAAATGGATGGAAGATTCATTCCTGTCTTATACTTCTTCTTTCTGCTTCTATGTTTATATTTTATATTGTAACGTTGCTTGGTTGTAAGAATGTGGCGGAAGGCTACCCTGCTGACCAATTCGAGTGCATCATAGATATTGTATGGCTCGCTGACGTCATGGGATATGCTGCAAGCCTCTTTCATGCATCTCATCAATCCACGAAATTCAAAGCGCTCCATCACAAATGGATGGAATTACATCAAGTCACAAATATCTGTCATGTTCAACGCTCTATCAGAAGGCAAATGATGCTTATTATAATTGTGACGTGTGTAGTCGTTCCTCCTGCTCTTCTTGGTAAGAAATTTTCCGCTTTAATCTAATCTGATTGGAAGTTGGAAGTAGTATGATTTCTTGAAAACTTGATACATAACTACCCATAAAGTAGTAGCCTTGATACAAATGATAAACACAACTCATGAATATTCAAATGAGTTAAGAATTGCAATTCATAACCTAATTCATTTCTAAAACTACGTGCTTGTGTTGTTCGATACAAATGAAGCTAGTTATTAATGTCAACATATGAAAATAATTGAAACACTCACTCGAATAGCGACGTATCCATCAATTTGGAAAAAAATTACATAATGCATGGTTATAGGCTAGCCATATACTTAACCGTTTAAGTTGCACTAAATGTAAACCACCGTTGAGATCTTTCTGTCCCCATCCTGTGTAAATGGCAGAGGAATAGTTTCTTTGAATTTTTATTACTAAATCTGATGTTTCAACTAGTGATGGATGGGTGTTCTTTCCAATTCCAGAAATTGCAATTTACAAAACTGAGAAAAGAACCATCTACTTTATTATTGCAAACCAAATTTTGCAGTGCGTCGAGTTGATATCCTTGGGCTTTTTCGTATTGGTGTCCACCACTCTAACCAGCATAATTTCGCACACCAATTCACAATTTTTGAAGTTTCTTCGAAATCCCACTAAGTCACCTCGAATCACTTGGGAGATTTGCCGCTCCACCTATATCCTACTTTTCGATTTCATCGACATTGCTGACAACGTATTGTCATTTCCCATTGGCTGGTCCATTCTGTGCTCTCTTGCCCAACTCACATTTTTGTCCTTCACTTATGTCCTTTTCTATGAGGGCGGAACAGCCAAGTTTATTAGTTCCTTTGACAGTGCCTTTTGGGCTGTGATTCTAATCACTTCACTCTTCACTGTTTTATGGAAAGCATCTGCAGTGAATAACAAAGTTAGTTTTAATTTATTGACCACCACAATCCCACAATGCATGAAAAACATAAGTTTTTCATCTACTACTTGGTGTTTTTAATTACTGCAGATTCATTCCATGTACCCTCATTTGAGCAAATTAAAGATTGGCGACTTTACTTTATCTATGCAAAACGAGGTATAAAGCACGATCACTTATATCATGTTACTGATAGTCTTTGTCAGCATGTCTTGATTCTTCCCTTTTGTTCGTTATATTGCAGTTGATGTTCCTCCAAAATCGATTGGGGAATCCCACAATTGGAATTTCAGCTTTTAGGGTGCATTTGATAACTCGCTATTTTGCATCATCTGTGAGTTTACTTCGATCCCTATATGACAAATGTTTTGACAATACGTAAAAGATACAACGGACTGCTTTGAGGCATTCGGTCAGAGAAATAGCGTTGTTGCTCAGTTAAAGATTTATGTCATCAAGGCAGTTCAATGGTATTTAAACACAGATCTACAATGTATGGTCCTACTTTATATGTTCATTGCTCTTTTTCAGATTGCCAGTGCCTACTTGACATATTTAATTATCTTGCTACAATTTAGAGATTCTAAGTGATTTTTAGCATACCTTAATCTCTCATACGTACGCAGTTACACAAAAAATCGTGAATTTTATTTAAAACGTAATGACTGAGATTGTTTGCCTGAACGGCATCATCAGAAGAGTGCTTTTGAAAGCCAAAAATTTTGATCGTAGACATTGACACAATTTCAACCATTCTCTAATGAATATACGTTCTCGGTGGCATCAGAGGCAACGTACATGTATATGTAGTCAGTTTTAACATCATTATATCGTTATAGGTTTACTACTATAAATAAATTTACTTGCTAATGACAATTGGCTTTCGAGGATATCAGTTTCATAATGTCTCTTAAGTATTTCTGATGCTAAATTTTCAGTTGGCATATAAATTTATTTTTTGTTATATGAATTGCTTCATCATTAGTTATGAGTTTGAACGGCAACGTTTCATGAAAGCGTCACTTTTTGGCACAATTCAAAATATTTTTAGTAGCAGGTCGTTTAGCAGGACATTTTAGTAAGAAATATATTCTTCTATGTGTTCATTTCTACGAGTTCACCTGAATACGTTCCTGGAATGAAATTTGATGAATGAATATGAAGGCATTTCTGAACTTGGACCTTAACCTGCTATGACCTGGTTATTACTAGAGCACTCACATTCGCTGATGGGTAAACAGTCATATGATGGATTGTCTTAAAGACAATAATAAAAATGGATTACCCTAACATCAGTGTTTCTCCGTCCATTTGAATAATTGCATTCACATCACTATATCTACACGTTTGGCTTTCTGAATGAATTGACATATATCAATCGTCCAGGCAAATCGACCCATATCTTGCGCACTTTCAACGAAGGATCCTAAATTCCAAAAGCACAAGATACGTGGTTCCTCTTCAATAACAATTCGAGCTTTATATTGCACTTGTGCTAGATCAGCTGATCTCGACCATGTTTTTCAGCCATTCCTTTAACACTCCAAACAATCGTTATCCTAACGTCAAGCCTGCTTCAGTGAAGTTAAAGGGTTTGGACCATTTGTGGTCACGCATGATCTTCTTCCTCAAGCTGTTGGGCTTGTACCATCTGGAATGGCCGCTCCAGAACCGACCTGCGTGGAAGAATCCTTGGAAAGTCTATTCTGTTTTAGTATTTGTCACTGTCTTTGGAATGCTGATTCTGCGTCTGGTACGCATCCACGGAGAGTTGAGCAGTTCAATCGGAAGTCCTCTTTACGTGGTCTGTGATACTGTTTACTATCTTTACTTGGTGATATATGTTGGGGCCTTCTTCGCTGCATCACACCAGCCTTCCAGGTGGCCGTTGTTTTACCAAATTTGGTCAGGTTTGAAGTTTGGTCCTAAGGAAGCCAAAGAACTGGAAAGCTCAGTTTCTTCTGCCGCTTTGGTCTGTGCAATAGTGGCAGTCATTGTCATCATCATATGTGATTTAGGTGAGTGAAAATGTGATCTGTTCTGTTGCAAATGGTTGGGAAATACAGTGTATTTGTTTAAATCACTTTTCCATCTTTCTAACTCTCAAAAGCACTTTACTTCGATCTCTACTCCACGTCCAGCGACTTACTGGGGAAACTTATGTATTTTTACCTGCAAAACCTCGACTGCTTCTCCCACGCCTTTGTCGTGCTCTGCTGCAAGACTGTCAGTGCTGCCATCGCCGCCCTGAATTCTTGCCTGGTCAGATTTAGACAGACGTCACCAGACCTCCGAGAGTGGGACCACATCCGATTGGCCATCTACTCGGTTGTCGAGCTGGTCGACACTGCTGATGCTATACTGCATTTTTGCGTTGGGGCTTGCTTGATCTCTATCATCGTCCAGATGACTGCCTTTTCCACTATTTTCATCATCCCGAAGGACAGCCCCTTATCCCAGCCCATCAGCGGCCTATGGAGCGTCTACACCTATGGCGTGGCATATTTTCTGCTGTCAAAAGCTTCTGACATAAATTTTAAGGTATCATTTATCTCACTAGGTCAAATATGCAGGTAGTTATACCAGTTAACGTTTTCCAGATTCAGCAGACGCAAGTCATTTTGGGAAAAATAAGAATTGTGGAATTTCCGAATAGCCTTCAAAATGAGGTAGGCTAACAAACATTGGGATGTGACATACGCACCGGACATTTTCATTCTGCTCAAGTTTGTCCGTTTTGGTGTTTGCTTTTCAGCTGCTGTTCTTTCAAAGTAGACTTTCAACTCCTCCAATTGGCCTCACTCTGTTTCGAGTGCATTTGATCAACAGGGGTATTGTTTCATCGGTGAGTTAATTGTGAGCGTGACAGTCAACACATTGGCTGATTGTCATTTGCTGTGTTTGGACCCTTTGCAGAAGGTTTTGGTCATTGCGTGCAACAAAGATTGCCCAATGATTTCGATTTGAAGCACATTTATTAACATGGAGAAATTGCAGATCACGTTGTTAGTTTTACATGAATATCGTTAAGATACTGCATGGGGTCTAGAGCAATCTGCTATTTTGCAAACAAAACCTGTAGAGATTAACTCATAGAATCTCCATTTTGCTTTTATGCAGATAGCCAGCATATACGTGACGTATCTTTTCATCTTCCTCCAACTCAAGAGTGAAACGTACCTGTCTTAGTATTGCAGGCTCTCCAGGAAAAATGTGGCATTAAATGTAGATGTAATGCGTTTAGAGTTTTCAGAGGCTCGGTCCAATATGTATCTGTATATAAATTATGCAATTCATTGCAATTAAATTGCTTTCAAAACAGAAGTGGAAGGTTTTATTAGGCTTCCAGATCATTAAGCTCTGCAACTTAATCGACAAGTTAATCTCAGATTGAAAATACTTTTGGTTGTGCAATATACAACAGTTTTACTCGTAATTTGAGTATTCCCAAATCCGTCGTCTCTTCCAAACGGTAATACAGTACGCCTAAACAATTGTATCTACTAATATACTATAGTTCTATTTGCCTATGGGAGTGGCACCAATAATTCATGGAGAAATTGCGTGTGTGCAAACATTCGACGGTTACTGTTTAACATCACTTAAGGCCAAGGGAAATTGAAGCAATTAGTTGACTGTCAGCCATGCATTTGATGATCGTAGGTGTCAAGCAGCCAGCCTTAATTGATCGCGTAATTTCATAGCGCTTAGTCTGCGAGTCTCACCAAGACTTCGAAGCTGTTTTTGGGAACGTTTTGTTGAGAACATGCTTTTCCGGAGCAGTGTCTTGGATATCTACGAGCAGCAGTTTTTCCTGCCTGACACATCTCAGCAGCGCCCTCTTTCGGGGCTGGAGAGTTTGGATAGTCTTTGGAGGCCATTCTTGTTCTGGTTGAAGGTTTTTGGGCTGTACCACTTCCGGCGCGATCATGACCAGCGCTCCGCGAAGCGCTGGAGAAATCCCTTGAAGTCGTATTGTGGGCTGATTGTTATCATTTGTTTTCTGCTGCTTCTAAGACGGCTGCTGGTAATCAAAACCGAGCTGGATGATGGGGTAAATGTGGCCTTCGTCATATGCGAGTCCATCTGGATTGCCGTCACTCTTGTCTTTTCTTGGGCCTACTTTCTGGCATGCCACTCCCCCACTAGGCTTTTGCATCTGTACGGAATTTGGGCTGACTTGAGATTTTACCCGGAGATGCCACACTGGTGGAGGCAAAAGTCAGGTTCCGGACCCGGTTGGTGACTGCAGTTACCGTTGTTGTTGTCAGCATGTGCTATGTTGGTGGGTATTTTATAGTTACTCAATTGGATGCGACATAAACAAAAAAAATATTCGTTATTAACCTTGTTTGTGGATATTGCAGTATTTACATACACCATTCTTGCCAAGGGCACTTATGAGTATCACGAAATGTCCCAGTTTCTTCTTGAGGCCGTCGAATGTTTCTCCATTGGCTTCGTTGTTCTGGTTTCTGCCTCCATTTTGGCGGTCATATCTGCGTTTAATTCACGACTTACCACCTTCATGAACTCGCCCCTGGATCTTGCGCAGTGGGAGTTGCTTCGTACGACGTTTGGCCACTTGACCCAACTGGTCAATGCTGCGGACGACGTGTTTAACTTCTGCTTCGGATTCAATATGGTGGGCTTTATAACAGAAGTAGTTTTGTTTTCTTCAAATATTGTTCTCTCCAGTGATGAGTTCACTCACGTCACCAGCGTTTGGTGGACTGTGTTCATCGTCTTAACAACAGCCATGCTGTTCTGGGTAATCTCTGATGTCAACTTTACGGTTTGTGCTCATATCTTATCTGTATCCATAGACATGTGGTTTTGCATTACGCCTTTCAGAAATTGCACTGAAAGGCTTGGTCGTATTGCATTGTGATTTGCTACATTGCTTTGTATGTACACCCTTTGACAGATTCATTCGTCATATGATCAGTTTAGTAGAATGCGCATTGGTGATCTGCCCATTCGACTTCAGAATGAGGTACAGTACAGTTTAGTTGTTGTTTTGTTGTCACCGTTTTTCAACACAATCGCAGCACATATTACTACTAAATGAGTCCCCATGACTCCGTCACTGAAAATTTACCATTCTCCATTGCAGTTGATATTTCTCCAAAACAGACTTGGTGTGCCCACTATTGGGATCTCCTTATTCAGAATGCACGTGGTGAACAGAGGAATGCTGTCATCCGTGAGTTCCTAACGTGCTTTTGATATCAACATATATCCACTGTTTAATACTTCAAAACTGAGGAGGAATCGAAACATGCAGTACTTGAATCACTTGCATATGTTGATACCTTTGCAAAGCCGCTCTTTTCTTTGAAAAGCTGGTCGATCAAATTGCATTATCTGGACTTATTTTCCGTATTACAGATTGCCAGTTTGTATCTGACATATCTGCTGATCCTCCTGCAGTTTGATGGCTGCAGTGCAACATTGGACTGAATAATAATTTCCACCTTATTTATTTACGTATTTACAATTTTAAGGTTTTAAGAAAATCGATTTGTTTAAATGAATCATAAAATAAAAGCTGACCATGACACGTATTGCAATAATACACACATAATTTAATTCATTGTTTATTCTCATTTATTTAAAACATGCCAACTAAACCATTATGGTACTCATGTTGATGAAGGAAGCAGAACATTTCAAGCAAATGCATCAGATGCCATTGCAATATTGTATGCCGTGACCATTTTTAATGTTAATTACAATACAATGACAGCTTAAAATTGAATTATACAAAGACATGATTGACCAATTATTATCAACACAGACGCTTAGCATGTGAGGGTTGTTATCTTGAAATCTGGTGAGTTAATCATCAGCAGTTACATGTAGCAGTAACTTAATGCTTTAACCGTGCAGTTATAACTGGATGATGATGACCAGATAAGTTACATATAGGCTTGTTATCTGAAATTGGAAATGTTGAAGATGTAACGTAGATGACATATGACGTCATTTGTATTTGTCTACTCACCGTAGATAGTGCTCCTCGTGTTATAATATGCATTTTAAACAAGGTTAGCCCAAATGTCCTATTTCCAAGTCGGGTTTGAAAGAACATTATCTAGGTAAAAAAGCGGATTAATATACGAACGCTTCTTAAAATAACTGCTTATTTAAGAATTTTAATATCTGTAAGTTTCCTCAAAGAACTTTCTAGATTTGACTTTGTCCATTAAATACCTCATTTTGTAGGTCGGCAGGAAAACCGCTGATTTGCACGCTACTCAAATCATCAAATGTGGCAAATATCTAAAAACACAAGTCATCTTTCATCACAATCCAAAATGAAACACTAACGGTATGAAAAATGACCAATTTACACCTTAGAATTGACTTCAGCAGCTATCCAGAAAAGCACACCCATTGCAACGTACAAATTCAATGCCCACCAAACTAATTGAAATACGTAGAAGGGCTCGCTGTCAGCACTTAGGTGAGAAGAAAGTAATATGAATTGAACCAGAAGGGAGATTGTAGCACATCCAAGACAGAAGTGAAGAATATCATCCGTAGCTTTGATCAGCTGCACCAAGGAGTTGAAAGTCGATTGCAGTCTTGTCCACTGAGTCATTGTCAACGAAGATTTCTGCGAGTTCAAGTGCCACGTAAATCTTGAATTGAAAACCGAAATAGGCGCCAAAATGGACAAACAGATGATGACGATAAAGGCAATCGATAAGCACTCAACGCTTTGGAGGATGCAGAGACCGAAGATGTAACTCAAAAAGGAATAGTCACTCAGAAAAAAATGTAGAGTTGATACTGAAATTAAATCAATAGTGTTTTTGTACTTCTCCATACAGTACTTAAGTTGGGGCACAAATTGCCTCATTTCGGTTGTGTGTGCATTGTCATTATCTTACAGCATCTTCCAGACCTGGTTGACATGAAACACCTTATAGAGTTAGGGGAGATGGGTTAATTTGGAAAATGGTAGGGAAATACAACAAACTAATAATTTATTTTGCATGGTTATTGGTTAATACAAACATTTCTTATCAATATTACCTTATGACAATTTTTGTTTTGTCGACACAAAGGACATAGAGCTAGGTCATTATCAGTCAAAATTGTGATATGTACGAGCTCGTATTTAAGCCTTCTAGCAGAATCCAATATTTGGGAACCAATTGTTCCGATATTTTTCAAACATATACACGTACATATTGTAATGTAATTCATCCCATATTGCCATTTTTAAATGACACCAAATGCAAAAATGTTTTGGTTACACTTACTGGAACGCTTTTTAAATACTTCAACTATGCTTCTTTGATGCAACAAAAGAACAGATTCAGAACTCGGAGGGAGACATCCCTCATGGCAATTTTTCAAGGAATTTCTCTTTTCTTGATTTTATAGTAAATGTAAGATAACATGTGAACTAAAATATATCATTTCCAAAACGAAAACTCTTTCAATTCAATCTTTCGTGCGAAATGATGTTAGTAACATGAATTAAACTATAATTCGAGACAATACTCACTCGTAGCTCCGGTGATAAATATTGAACCAAATACACTGATGGTCATCCAAAGGCTGAACTTAACCTTTCGCTCCACATCCTTGGCATCCTCGGATTTAAACCTCAGTTCTGACCACACGTTGTATATGCGTTGAAAACCGGTGTTAGAATGAGATGCCGCGAAAAAAGCCCGCATAAACTCAATAACATATACATGATATATTACATAGCAAATCGAATAATATGCCGCATTTTTACTGCTAAAATCAAATTTTGTAAACCACATTCGGACGATGAAGGCCCCTAGAGAAAGCAGAATCACCCCTGCAGAATATATTTTCCAAGGATTCAGCCAAGACATCCAAAACCCTTTATCGCTCTGTTGGTTGAAGTGGTAAAGGCCAGCTAAACGAAGGCCCCACAGAAATGGGGCCCATAGACATTCTAGACTATTCAGCGGCAAGTTCGTGTTCATTTTCACCGTTTCAGAAACAGGTGACGGCAGATGGACGAAACGAGACTGACGTCCAAATATTTCCATGTTTAATGTGATAATGGGGAAGTGAATCCACGCTATTAAATACAGTGGTTACTGAATGCATTTAAATGCAAGAATTTCATCAATCACCAGGTGAGACGTACGTGCAACACCAAACAAATTATGGACGTTGGCTTACATCGAAATGATTGAATACATACATTTGATGATTAGCTTCCACTAAGAACTATTTGTTGCTTACACAATACCGTCCACAAATGGGGCCATCAATCCAACAAGTTTGGGTTACTAGGGAGTAAGAATGTTGGAGATCGATGATCATGGAAGGAGGTATAGCCTAGAATAAATTGTCCTTACTGAATACAATATGAAATACTTTTTTCACAAAATTGTGTTTTAATGTGATAACGTGAGACTTGAAAAAACCAGAGCTTGTGAGCGCAGTTAATTTTCAAGCAAGAAGGATCATATATATATTGTGCGCTGTTTCTTATCTTCACTATTTGTGTACTTACTTTTCTTGCCGTAATCGCTTTCTTGAATTGATGTAGAATAATGGTATCTGATTTTATTGACTTAGAGTACAATGACACAATACTGGGGCACAGTTCAGAGTTAAAAACGCAAGGACGTCATGCTTCCGCTGTATGATTATAACTGGATGATGCACACTAGATAAGTCACATACAGACTTGTAATCTAAAATTGAAAATGGTAAATATATATCAAAGACGGCATTTTTCCTTAATTTTCACTGACCAACCCACCGTAGAAAGGGTTCCTCGAGTTATAATGTGCATTTTAAACAAGGTGAGCCCAAATGTCCGATTTCCAAGTCGATTTTGAAAGTACATTAGCTAGATACAAAAAGCGGAGCATTGTTAATTAAACATACTTGTACACAACTGCCATGTTGATCAACACGTCTTATTAAATGATGGACAGGAAAATTAAGTCTTGCTCAATGGTAAATACTGCGTAATTTTCTCAACTAAGTACATGTACCTCAGTTTGTAGCTCGACTGAGAAGTTGCTGATTTCAACGCTACTTAAATCGTCAAAGGTGGCAAATATCTATAAGACATTAGTCATCGTATAATTGAAATCAGCTCACCCAGTATATAATATTGACGGTACGAAAAAAACGACGAATTATTACCTTAGCATTGACCTCAGCAGGTAACCAAAATAGCAAACACATAGCAAGATAGGCAATTACAGCCCACCAAATCATACTAAACAGGACAATGGGCTGTTTATTGCCGGTGATATCGGGTGGAAGCAAAATGGCTTGAATCAGAAGTGACATGGTGGAATAGCCAAGGCAGAAGTATAGAATATCATCTGTTGCCTTGATCAGGTGCATCAAGGTGTTGAAGGTGGATTGCAATGACCTCCACTGGGCCATTGTCAACGAAGATTGCGAGTTAAGGTACCACGTGAATCTTGAATTGAAAGTCGAAATCGCCGCCATAATGGACAAACAGATGACGACAATGAAAGCAATCGATAAGCACTCAATGCTTTGGAGAATGCAGATATCGAAGATATAATACCAACTGGAATGGTGATCACTCTGCGTGAATTCTATAGTAATCACTGAAATTCAAGCAAAGTAAGACTCAGACTTTTTGAAAATATGATGTAGATCCCCTAATAGTCAGACTACTCTTGTCAGCTTACGAGCCTATTGGAGAATCCCAATTTCTTATACATTGTATGCTGCATGGAGCAGAAACTATATCGAAGTACACCCGATACTTCGTTTAATTTTTTTGCATTTAACAAGAATGTTAGAGAATTGATGCCAAAACACTTCGACAGAAATAGCCTGATCAGTTATGGCAGAACAGAATCAAAACTGCTGCGATAATGTGACAATATTAGAATACTCACTCGCAACACAGATGGCATATACTACGCCAGTGACCGACATGGTCAGCAAAAGACCGGACTTAACCTTTCGCTGCACATCTTGAGCATCCTCTGGGCAAAACTTCAATTCCGTCCACATGTTGTACATGCGTTGAAATCTGGTGGAGGAATGCGATGCCACGAAGAAACTCCAAATAAACTCAATGATATAAGTATGATATAAGATGTAGCAAATAGTCAAGTAAGTCTGGCTTTTGCTGCTAAAATCAAGTTCTTGTCGGGTTGGCCACAGACGAACAATGAAGGCTCCTGCGCAAACCAGAAGCACCAAAGCAGAATATAATTTCCAAGGATTTAGGAAAGACATCCAAAATCCTTTATCTCTCTGCGTGCTCTTGAAATGGTAAAGACCATATGAACGAAGGCCCCAGAGAAATGGCACCCATAAACATTCTAGGCTCTTCAGCTGTGAATTCATGTTCATTTTGACCGATCGATTGACTGGCGACTGCAAATGGGCCACACGAGACAAACGTAGAAAGAAGTCCATGTTGAATGGGGCAATATCGGTATGGATATCTTTATAACGAATGTTTGTCAGTTCATTCAAGCGTCAGAAGTTTGTAAATGATCGGGTGATGCTTACGTGCAATGGTAAACAAATTAGTAAATTACTGTACTTTTTTTTTTATAAATATGTAACTCATTTGTCAGAATTTCATCAATTATCTGGTGACACATACCTGCACTGGTAAACGTAGTAAAATTGTTGAAGTAATGAACTGGTAATTTATTGAAATATTGAAGCTTCTTAAAATAAGTATTACATTACGAAGGAATTCGAAAATATGCTGATGCTCTGCTTACATAATCATGAAATATTTAATGAAATGGAGTATATGAATGGTAAATGGCAATGATCTTGGTAGGTTTACACTGTATACGCCTGCAAGGTGATTCATTTTAGAATGAACAGAGATGATTGCAGCGATACGGATAGATGGGGGTGAAAATTGTCAATGGCAATTGCTTTATGTGTGGCGCCTGAAGTGTAACTCGAATATTCGTATGACTCTCTGTAGGTAAAGGCATGCACACGGTGATACTTTTGACCCTATATGAAATAGTCCTTTGGTACCAAAATTCAAAACATGTAAAGGTTTAATGTAAAGAATGATGGCCTGCAAGCACACTAATGATGCACGTTATATGATTTATTTGCACGTGGAATGTGTCACTTTATCTATCTGATGCTCGCCTGCAAAGCGTTCATAGTAGGTACTGTGTATTTGCATTTAAGCATCTTGCATAAGAAGTATCAAATTTCACGTGCATAAATCATTAACCATAACTTGCACAAAGGTTGAATTGAGAACAAAGGGCTATTTCAAATAGAGCGAAAAGTTATAATAGGGTCTCGTGTGCATTATTGTGGTACATTTTGGACGTCGTATACCTAATGCACAATTTACACCCGCACCTATCTATGTCGCTACAATCTTCTCTGTCCCCTCTTATTAATCACCCTGTATAGGTTTCCACAAGTTCAACCTGTCTATTTATATTGATTGTAATTTACTGTATTTGAATCACTTAATATATTAGCGACCATAAATCGATTTTTTGTATATTGAGGTGAAATGTGTCATCGTGGATAAGAACATCCCTTCATCACATCATGCTACTTTAAGTGATTATGTGATCTTTCCATTTGTTGACTAAGTGTTAATTTGTACATGCAATTTACTGGCGAGTGAAACATGGCAAAACGTGATGTGACAGAAAGATCAATGCCAAACTCCACCTTGTGTAAGCCCTGTTGATGCGGCCTGATCAATGGCTCAATCAATTTGTCAATCACTTTGTTGGTTTTCATAGAATGTTTTGGCGGTTAAGCTAGCTGCAAGTTATTTCTTCATATAGCTGTTGCATTCGAATTGCATTGTAGTGTATGATGTCATATGTCCCCATATCTTCCATAGTTTGTTTAGGACGATGATTTCTGCGGTTTCGCATTTAAACTGGATGCCCAAAAGAGTGGCTCTGGATCCTGTGGAACACTTGTGGCGTCCATTTCTTGTCCTCGCAAGGGCATTGGGCGTTTTTCCATTTATTTTGTTTGAAAATGGAAGGGTGGTGCCGTGGTGGAGGAATCCTTGGAATTTCTACTCCTTGTTTTGCCTCGCCATTTTCAGTTCCACACTGGTGTTAATTGTCCAAGAGAAGACCGCTAATGGCTTGTCTATTTCCGTTGTGGACATTGATGATTTCTCGACCGCGACTTTTGTCCTCCACCTGGTCCTCTCCACAGTCCTTTTCATGTATTATTTGGGTCCAAAGGGCCATCTGCAAACTCTATGCAGATTGTGGTCGAACTTGAAATTTAGTCAGAAGACGGCAGCTGGCCTTAATACCGCCATCAGGAGAAAAATGAAATGCGCGATTATGTTGGCTGTTGTTGATGGCTTTGTTGGAAGTCTTGGTGAGTATCTGGTGAGCAACATGAACACGTTCAAGCTGTCAGAAAACTAGAAATTCCGGTTCAACTTGACACAAGATGACAATTTTGTTTGGTATTTGCAGCATTTTTGCTTTCTGAAAATGATTTCGGTCTAGTTGGCATCTTGAACTCATTGTCGAAAATGTGGTGCAACTTTGCAGACAATATTCAGATCGGTTTGTTCTGCACCCTGTGTGGAGCAACGTGTTGCCTGTTGAAGGGCGTGTGTCAAGACTTGGAAACGGAAATGACGAAAGGAAGCATGGACTTCCGCCTGAAAGGGTTTCAGGATCTCTATCTGGCCATTGTGGACTTCATTGACGCTGCCAACGACATCTTTGGAGGTTATATCGGATTTTTGCTCATCTCTTTTACTGCCCAGTCGTGCTGCAATACCTATGCGTTTTTCTCCTATGGGTCCAATGGCACCTCCCACCTGTTTTTCACCATGTTTTTCTGGCTGTTGGAAAGTTTAGGAATCCTGGTTGTCGTGTGCTTTTCCGCTGGCGAAGTCTATGCTCAGGTATCACTTTGGGACTTTGATTTTGTTGATATCAAAGTACGTTGCCGCATTTCCATTTTCCTCAACAGGCCAGACGACCTTACAGAGTCTTGCTCAAACTCGATTTATTGAAACTTTCCATCTACAAACAAAATCAGGTGGGCATTGTTAGACCAAATGTACAAAACATCTTGAATCATCGTTCGAATTTTACATGTACAGCGCGTGTCCACAAAAACACTCATTGATTTAAAATGGTTATAAAATCAAAACGTATTGGAGTATGTTTATCAATATGGTGGCCACATATACATTAACTCAGACATTTCTATACCTTCCCCACAGAATCTCCTGTGCCCTCCTCTTACCGCCAGGGGCAGTGCATTCCAAGATGAGTTCTAGAACAAACTAATAGAACTGCATAATCTAATGGTTGTAACATGCGATCTTGGATTTCACTACCCTCTAGCGGTAAGAGGAGTGCACAGAAGATTCTGTGAAAAACGCAAGAAATGTTTTGAGTTATGTATCTGTTAGAACCATATTTATAAAAATACTCCAATAAATTTTGATTTGATAACGATTTGAAATGAAGAAGTGTTTTTGTGGACGCGCTGTACATTAGATTTAGTATTTCTTTTCGATGTATGCAGGCCTTGATGCTATTGGACTGCTTTGGGAATTTGGATGCAAGCCTCTCAATGTTCGGGATCTTACCAATAACTAAACAAACACTGCCGACAGTACGTGATTGTCATAAATCTTTTCTATAGAAAATATAGTGCTCTCTGATCTATGGCATTTCATTTTCATGCTAGATCGCCAGTGTCTACCTTTCGTACATATTTCTGCTCTACCAATTTCCACCAGGGCAGGTATACGCACCTGTTCAAGAAGCATCTTCAACAGCAGCCGTGATATAAATTCAACTCAGTTTGTTGTCGGAAACGAAAATCTGATTTAACTTTACATGTATATCATTACATTGACATGCAGTGTCCTACATTCACTAGCCAGTGTTGTCGTTAAATAAACATTAAATATAACACATTTACCATAACGTTGGTAATGTAACTCTTTTAATGCTTAATGTTTTTAAGTATTTAAATTATATATTATATTCAAATATTCCATTGTGTTTCATCGTTTTAGAACTGAAACCGCAGACACATTGTTTTCTGGAAAAAATGAACTTTCTTGAAACTTTGATGTGTGATGCTGGTAATTGGTAGCGTCATTTATATTATTTTGTGTTCTTTGAAATACTTCAACTTACATTTTCCTTTACTAGATTCTTCGAACATTTTGTAATAAGCTAATTGGGAAAACCTTTACTAATTCCTTGATATCCCACAGAATCGTTCAACAGAAAATTAAGAGATGACATCTCTATTTTTTGTTTTTTGTAGGCTAATTTTTCTAGTATTGATAAAATGGTTGCTCTCGTTATGGTTGCAACTTGTTTCCCACAAGTTGCACTTTAGGAAACTAGATGCAGGGCAGCAAAAAATAGCCCAGGCCATTAAACTTGCCATCATAATTCTTTAAAATTACTGAAACGACGATAGCGTGCCTCCATTTTGCAGATGTCTTATGATATCCTAAGGTGTTCATTACCATGTTGTTGGCCACATGCCATGATGGTTATTTTCTGCCGTACCTTGGCTGCCAGAGCGTCCCTGGTGTTGCGTATAAAAGTATTTGGCAGCCACAGTTTATTGCTGAAACGGCGTCTAAAAGTACGTTCTTGCTAGAAAGTAGCATATTTTTCAATTCTTAACAAGCTGGCTGATCTGCATTAATGTTTGCCAGAAGGCAAGAAAGCGTTGTCTATGCAAGGAGCGTCTTTCACGACATTGCCTTATTTTTAAAATTTCCAAGTGAACGTTTATAAATCAAAGATTGACAGAAGATTCAAGGAAATGTATGTCTAAATCCATCACCTTCATGTGCATGTTTTTCGTAAGTAACCCAAATTCGATACATTGATCAGCTAGCATGCATTTTATTCAGCGATGATTTCATGAGTAAAAATTGTGTCGATGCGTCATTTTAACTCACTTTCAGACTGTTGCGTGTACTTTTCATATTACTGAGAAGTACAGTAGTGCTCGTCTGAAATCAGTCTCTGAAGTTTCAGTCACCTAGCTGTTTCCTATAGGATGGAGAGTCAAAGGCATTTAGAGAGTTGATGTAAGCTGCATGTTTTTCATTTAGTAAGCTGTAAGCCAAACATTGTTTAAAATCGTTGGTTTATTGCACAGATACTGTAATTCCACTTTTACAGATTGTTCAGAATCATTTCTTAAAGATTTCATTTGCTCATCATGCTGCATCCTGATTGTTTCAATAATGATTACCATCGTTTTATGTGGCCTCAGTTGAGTATTATATGAGTATGTATAACTTCGCTTTACAACACATTGGCCATACTGGGGAGAAATTTTTGTTATCAGTTGCGTTGTGGGTTATGTGAGGTTGGCTATGTGGGCGGAGTCGGGTTGCCTCACTTACACAAAGCAACTTGCAGCAAAAATACGTCCCTTGATGTTTGAAATATAACCGACTGGTAAATACCTGTTCAGTAAAGCATCAAAATTGTGATTGAAAAAATTCCTGATAGTGTGTTGGAAAGGCTGATATTGAGCTTAAGTGCATAGATCTGGTTGTTGGCTTTTCTGTTAATAGTGGCACTGTGATATCCCTCTGCTCATTAGTGAGCATTGAGTAATTGACGTCCAGCTGTAAGTTAATGGATCACATTTTTTTCCATCATCCAAACAGGGCATTAACATTAGAGTAATTGATTGCTGTTCAACTTGTTTCATGTGAACTGGTAGTCTGCTACTTGTGCCATGAAGCAGAAAGGCAGCTTTGGAACAAGCAGGAAACTATCTGGAGGAAAGTGTTCTCCAGGCAGCTCGTTCAGATACACAAAGTCTGAGTTGGCCAAGAATTTCGTTCAAACCATGTCCGCTTTGGGACAAATGCAAGTGACTTCGAAGAAGGTGGCGCTCAAAAATCTAGAGAAACTATGGCGGCCATTTTTGGTGTTGACGAGGACCTTGGGTCATTTTCCATTTGGGTACCACTCAGTTCGCTGTTGGAGAAACCCTTGGAATTTCTTCTCCGTCATCTGCCTGTGCGCCTACATTGTAACCATAGCCGTGATTATCAAGCAGAAGGCTGTTAGTGGATTGTCCATTTCGGTGGTTGACATCAACGATTATGCGCAGGCTATTTTTATTCTCCATCTGATCGTGTCTAACTCCATCCTCATCTATTTTCTGAATTGCAAAACCTACCTGAATGACCTATTCCAAGTATGGACTTCGCTGAGATTTGAACAAGCCACAGCCTCCAAGCTGAATGAGCTCATCGGTAGGAAAGTGAAGATAGCTTTGGGGTTATGCGCTCTTGATGCCCTTTGTGCAACAGTTGGTGAGTTCAAAGTTCGCCAGAAACGAACCTGACTGGTAACATGCATGGATTAGGATCAAAACAAATTTTGTATTTTTTAATCCGCTAGGTATAAACATGAATCTCAAAATATGCCGTAGATAGTTCTACTATGTGAAAGTAAGATTCTCCTAACAGCTCTAATGATGACAGGGATTTACTGGTGGTTAGTAAATTAAATAAAGAAATATTATGTTTCTAGGTTGTTACATGTTAGGTGGAGAACAAAAGATACGATTTTTTTAAAAATTAATTTGTTCGTTCTTGTGGCCCAACCTAGCCTATACTCTGATCAACTACAGATTAAAACTGAGTCATAAGCTTTCAGATTGGCTTTCAGTATATAGAAAGCTAAACCCTCTAAGCATGTGATGGCAAAAAAGGCTAGAATGATTATCTTAAATGGCCATAGGCAATCACTAGATGCTTGTGAGCAGTGAGGGAAACCCCATAACGGTTAATTAACATTTAGAACAACTTTTTTATTACTACATTTCAAGTGTTATATTCTAAAGTGATTGAGTTAAAATGAAAGTTTTGTTTTGGATCAGGGAATATACTCGACTGTAACCGGAGTTGCTAAAACGCTCTTTCTTTTGTAACTTTCAGCATATGGACTTGGATTCTATTCGTTTATTCGATTAAGAGACTTTGACTGTCTGAACTTTGCGTTGGGGATCATTTACTATTGGTCTGAAATCGGTGATACATTTCAGATAGGACTGTTTTGCACCTTATGCTGCTCAACCAGCTGTCTTCTGAAGGGCATCTGTCAAGACCTGGAAGCAGAAATTGCTGATGATAGCATTGACGTTAATCTTAAGGGTTTCAAGCACATGTTCATGACGGCGGTTCGCTTCATCGATATTTGCAATGCGTTCTTTGGGATTTACGTGGGGATCTTGATTGCCTCTTGCACATTTGAAGCGTGCTGCAATACCTACACGTTTTCTTCTTATGACTCCAGTGACGATTGGTTTGTACCAATGCTGTACTGGTTGCTGGAACGTTGGTGTGTTATTGTCGTGGTTTGTCTGTCTGCTGGGGAAGTCTGTGAACAGGTGGGTTGTTGGTGTAGAATGCCAAAGGACCCAAACATAACAGATTGGGAACTGTTGTTAGCAGTTCAGTTAAAAAATGAGAACTTGTATCCCAATTGAAAATGGATTTCAATCATTGTTCTCATTGTAGGCAGGACGACTCTACAGAATTATGCTAAAAATGGATGCTTTTGGAATGTCGGCTTGCAAGCAAAATCAGGTGGGCATCGCGCTCTCCTCATCACTTTAGGTCTATTTCTATGAAGGCACAAACATTATGTTGTGTAATTGCAGGTTTTGATGGTCTTGGACTGTTTCAGGAATTTGGAGGCTAATATAGCAATGTTTGGAATTATACCAATTACGAAACAGACATTGCCTACTGTAGGTTTGGTCTTCTGCAGGGTGATTTCTAAAAAAATGGGATAAAGAAGATAGCAGCGATACGGATAAGTTTGGGTGTAAATTGTCAGTGTCGTTCCAAACCCGAAAGTGTACCACAAAAATGCGTATAAAGTCCTATCAGCTTAGAGCCAACAAATTGTAAGAAATTCAAAAGTTCCCATTGTGTGCCCTAACCTATTGAACGTCATGCGCATCTTTGTATTACACTTTTGGGTGTCGTATACCTAATACAATCATCACTGGCAATTCAAACCTATCCTTTCGCTGCTAACCTGTCTGCCCACTCAATTATGAACCACCTTGTATGTCCATGCATGTGAAAACACATTTCAATACGATGGTCTCTTAACGAATTATTTTCATTTAGATTATCAGTGTCTATATTTCATACGTCTTCCTGCTGTATCAATTTCCTCGACAATCTGATAAGCTGCCGAGCTCCATGGAACAACAGAAGTCCTAGGGGTTTTCTCTTCAGTAGAAAGTGCAACTGACTAATTTTAGGATCCGTGCAGTAGTTGTTCAGTGAAACCGTTGAATTGCATAGGCCTTCATGACTTTGAGAATACGATTTGGAATAAAGATCTTGTGCACATACCGTATATCGAGGTGGGGACTGGAGCGGGATTCCAAGGATTGTTTTCTACTAGCGCCTTCCTCAACTCCTCAACTTTCAAAATATGATGGTGGTATTTCAACGCAACCGAGAAAAACCACACATTTAATTTAAGCGACCTCTAAACATTTTTAAACTGCCACGAATGCATCCTATTGGTTACATTTTACGGTAATCTAGATACTAGTATTTGATATTAAAGCTGCTGGCGCCATGCCATTGTAACTGTTTTCTCAAATTTTTGGTAACGAAACGCTGGTGTGGTTGACTTGATTTCGGCTGTCAAGCTCAATTAGTGTTCGTACACCTACGTTGAAAGATAGACCACATATTTTCGTATGTGCGGTGAGATGTTTGCAGTCTACTCATTTGGTTTCATAGTTATTTCCGTTTTGCACCTGCTTTAAACTGTAAAGCAAGTTTTATCCTTCTGTAAGTACAATAATTCTTCCATGGCTTCAATAACAATTGGGACCCTCTCAACGCAATGTCGTCATCTACTTTGTGTTAATGATTAATAACTCAATAGTGTACTCTTACACTGTAATGTTCGTGTCAATGATATGTTTTTCTTTATTTAATTATCGTGTAGAAGCCTCACGAAACGTCCCTTAACAAAGTTTAAAGCAAATTATATGACCCCGTTTTAATTCAAGTTAATCATCATTCAGCAGGGGCGGATCCAGCTTTTTTTCAAACGGGGACCGTCACCAAAATTCGACCATTATCTAATCGAAACGGTAATTTATGACATGACATGACCTCTTTTCAAGTCTGCAGTGAGCACATGTATGTATATGGAGGCCTAAATATACATGTTTAAAAAAATATTTGCAAAAACTAGTTCATTTTTTGCATTTTTTTAAAAACATTTTTCAAAAGCTGTTAATTTTTTGCAAAAATTTTGCAAAACCAGCTCACTTTTTACATTTGTTTGCAAAATTATTGCAAAAAGCAGCTTTTGCTACTTTGCTGACTTTTTTGCAAAATTTTTCGATTTATTAACCATTCTATCTAGTATGAATTTTTCTATTTTGGTTCCAATCTAGTGTAAATTTTCTATTTTTCCAAACGGGGTCCTGACCCCTGGAACCCCACCCTGGATCCGCCACTGTTCAGTCTTATTCCAAATGAGGGAATTCATAACTTCACATACTCAGTGAACATGCGAGTCCATACAACACAGTAACATTCTGTCAGTGAATATTGGTAAGGGCGTGATATCCATACACCTGATTTATTAGGGTATCACCGCCTAATTTGGGCGGATCCCCACACCATTGCAAAATTTAATTTCTAGTAGCTTAAGGCTATTTTTTTGAAGAACAATTCCAGCGGTAATAGCTTAATAATTAGTAGTTACTGTAATTTATCATAGCAAGAATATCCTTAGACGTTTTTTGCATTGTAAGACATTATGGATTGTGAGTAAATCATCGCATTTATTAAATGTGTTGGAGATGGCTAACATTCTCGTAATTAAGGTATTAATCCGTTTTTCAATTAATCCTTTATGTTTTGAAATTTCTAAGACGGAATTTCGTGTCATTCTTGTAGAAGATCAACTTCAACATACAGTAGACCGAACTTTTGGACCACTAGGTCTCCCCCATCCCTCAAGTAACTACAATGTACAGTGTAGACACACCGTATATGTCTACCAGCCACCTCCAGATAGCCTACTTCACATGTCAGCTAGGCCCATATGAAGTTGCGGGTTTAAGACGGGAAACTTTGAAATTCGTGAACCTGTGCGGTGTCCGTCACACATGTATGTGTGTGTGGACTGGCTGTGCATCGCATGCATTTTGTTGCATAGGAAACTTGTGAAGCATCGGGAGTGCATGTCTTCAAGTACCATACTTGGTGAGACCAGGTGTTGCAGTCGATAGTTGTTTGATGGTGAATGTAATGAATTGAGAATTTGGGATGCATTATTTTGTGCCTTGAACATGCTGAACGTTCTGAAGGAGCTTTGTATTCCGGAGGGTGCATTCGCAAGATAATTGGAAATTTGAAAGAATCTTAAAGTCATTTGCGATAATTGGTGGCAGCTTGGTCTGTCATCGGATCCAACCTTTTCTTTATCTAGAGCAGTGTTTCCCAACCTATTTTGGCCTACCGCCCCCTTTTCGAAAAAAAAATTACTCACCGCCCCCTTTCCGGAAAGAAAAATTACTCACCGCCCCCTTTTCGAAAAAAATTTACTCACGGCTGGAGTAGAAAGTGCTTTAAAACGTCGATAGT
>JAQFYZ010001509.1:0-22921 GCA_034695085.1 Cylindroiulus punctatus
AACATGGAAGCACTAAGCGATAAGCAACATCTCTCTGATTAGCTGACCTCCAGTTCCATCACTTTGTGGTTTTACTACAGGATATACTGTACATGTACATGCAAGCCTCGTTTCAAACTTTAAATGTACAATAAATTATTTGTAAAACGTGAGGATTAAACTGCAATAAATGTCGCCCTCATAAGAGCGTTGTGTGAAGCAAAGTTTGAATCCAGACTTGAATATGCATGCATTTTTCTAACACACACAATAAAAATATTTTAATGTCTTTTAAAAAACCACATTTTGCTCAGTAGCATCACATAGTGGCATCTACGTTGAAATGATCGCATTACTTTGAGGTTTCCAAAAGGTTTTCCAACTATGCCACTAAATCTCATTTAAAAATTATGTACTACTAATTTTGCAACTAAATTCATCTGTCAAAACTAATTTGGGTACACACAAATGGTGCTAAATGTTGTTCCATGCAAATAACGCTGATTTTAAACATCTGAAATCTGATTTTAAACAAATATGCTATTTATTTAAAGAATTACAGGGTGTTACGCATTTGCACGATTCACACCAAAAAAATATTTAATATACACGGAAAGAAAACTAACAATGGTTGTGTTATATAATATTACTCTAGAACTTCGAAACTTTGAAAAGCTATTAGGATATACATGCAAGCCTCGTTTCAAACTTTAAATGTACAATAAATTATTTGTAAAATTTGAGGATTAACTGCAACAAATGTCGTCCTCATAAGAACGTTGTGTGAAAACACAAGTGCAAAGTTTGAATCCAGATTTGAATATGCATGCATTTTTGTAACATGCAATAAAAATATTTTAATATCTTTGTCATTAAAACCGCATTTTGCTCAGTAGCCTCACATAGTGGCATCTACGTCAAAATGATTGCATTACTTTGAGCTAAAAATCAAACATTTGCAACAATGTGAGAGGGCCACTACTAAATGCCATTTTAAAATTATGTACTACTAATTTTGCAACTAACTTCATCTGCCAAAACTAATTTGGATACACACAAATGGTGCTAAATGTTGTTGAATAACGCTATGCTGTATGCTCACCGAACATTTACCACCAGTCACTAAAATGGGATGGATTTTGCAATGATAAATTTACAATGCAATTTTAAATGTCGCAATAAGTTTGCGGCTATCTAAAATTCATGCCAATATTGCTTTTCGAAGGGCTATATTCCTTTAAAACTGCAGATGGTGCAATTGGTGGTCTCTCTGTTTGATAATGATTATTTCCGGAAGTGCCGCTTACCAAGCCATCTTTTCGTACAACACTCCTATATTTGCCATGATTCTTCTTGCTGGGTTTCTGGGGCTCGTTTTCTGGTTTGCCACCACTGTAATCTGCTCCTTCGGCATTTCCTTGCATAGACCCACAGCAGCTCCCAGACCCTGCATTGCGCTGCATTTTGTTTGGTTTGCTGCGTGATAAGGCCTGCCCAGCATTAGCTTGCGGATAGAGCGCTGTTATGTTGCCCACTGCCTTTGTGCGGCCTTCACGAAACACCATCCTCATGCCCACTCGGATGTACTCTGGGTTTTTGATGAAACGAAAATGAACTTTTGCCTTGTCGCCAGTCCGCAGGCATTCCTTCGACATAGTAAGGATCGAAGCGGTCTGCCTAATGCTTCCACAATGCACTGCAAAATGTTAAACAATACTCAGGTTAAAGGTAAACTATGGTAAAAACATAACGTCTGACGAGGGACAGGGGTTGGTCCAGATATTTCAATATTCTCAGCATAAGAATCAGCAATTATACGATTAACAAAGGCTGATTATCAAATATAAATTCACATACCCATGGCTTGATATCTAGGACTGATAGTAGTTGGGTGATGCAGGACGAGAATCTCTCCTCCAAATTCCCAGCATGCTTGGGGACACAAGGCTGGTGATACCATTACCATTCCTTTGCGAATTGCAGATCGTTTAATCTACATGAAAATTAAACGAACCCATATAAAATAGAACGTTAGAATATATGCTCTATCACAGATCGATTATTTCAAAAGCTTAGCTTGCTTAATCGGCATAAAGTTGAAGTTCATAAATAAAAATAATACCTTTTTCAGGGAAAACGAAGCAGTTTGTCCACCCCGTACCTCTGCAACTGGCATTCTCTTTCGATGAATGCTTTTGATAGCTATCGGCGTAAACTGTCCTAAAGCATCTGGTCCCAGCATTAAAGTATCGTTAAGCCGAATCGTACCCTTTAAAGTTGTCCCAGATACAACAGTCCCAACACCCTATATGGGGAAAAATTGTTGCGTGATAACAAACAAGCAAAGAACTATGCAAATTAAAGAAAAAATTGTATATCGAAATGTTTTCTTACAGGTACAGAATAAGTATCATCAATTTGAAATTCGGCAGGCTCACAATGAGTTGGTGCCGACCTCGGGGCAAGCAAATTTAAAAACATTTTTAAGAAATCCATATTTTCTCCTGTGACATTGGATATTTGAAATATGGGACAGAGCCTTTCAGACACAAAATTAGTTGCTGAGAGAACGACGTCGTCAGAGGACTGCACCATGACTGGGATTTTGCGACATCCTGGAGATTTTAAAATGCGAACGAGCAGCTTAAGCGTGTCTTGGAGTATGTTTGGTGGACACATGTCGATTTTTGTAACAACCACAAAAACAGGCACGTTTAATGCTAATGCGAGTCCGAGATGTTCCTTAGCCATCCCAACAACACCTGCATTGGCACCCACCTAAGACAAAGATATATGTTGAAGCCTATTGAAACGATATACTGCTCAAAATACTATTAACTTTTATATTCACCATCAGCATGCTGAAATCTGGCATATGGCCTGTCATACCAAAAACTGTTGTTTTCAAATATTTTTCATGTCCTGCTAAATCGATAAACGTTATAACCTGTAATTTAAAGACAAGGTTAGTATTAATTGTTAAAAAGAGAGAGCTAAATTGAGTCAAATAAAATAGTAAAAAAATATTAAACACACCTTTGACGAGGCTTCACAAATTTTAATCCAATCCAATCCACCTCCGTGTGAGTCAGCTTTATTGACGACATTCCCTTTACTATCAAATCCCAAAATATCATTCCCCACACTACTTGTTCTCCCAGATTCCATTTCGTGTTTGTGACGAAATAACTTCTGCCTAGCAAATCCTCGACCATTGTCCAGTTCCCCATGAGTGAGAACACCTAATAACGTACTTTTGCCAGCATCCACATTGCCTACTACTGCAACCCTACAATACATAAAAAACCTCGTAAGGTGACCACAAATATCTGAAAACAAAAACCAGAACTTCCCGGGTTAATGATTAAATGCATATGTAGCATCAATGGTGATCTGCCCATAGCACACCTTTCAATGATTAAATATATACTGTATGTAATATCAATAGCAATCTGCCCATAGTAATTATTGCCAAGAACATTTCAGTTTGGAATTGTGGAAATGATTATTAAGACAATCATTAATATTGATCCGGGTTAGCAATATAATTGTAATTTCTAGCCAATGTTGTGTTTCTCGGCCAACAGCCTTACCTGACTTCCATAAAATCTTTTTCATCAGCCTGCTTTCGAACAAGATATTCCCTCGTTAGTCCTTGTTCAGTTTTGCGTTCTCTTATCATAACGCAATCTGCTGGTAAAGTGGACGCCATACTTTGCAGCGTGGCCACTGAAGCAGCCATTTCCTCTTCATCAAGACCATTTTTGCACCCGTCTAAGAAAGACAAGCAGAACGTGTTCAGATGACTAATACAACTGAAACTCAAAATCAACTGCTCAAAAATAATAATATTTTTACCGGTTCCAGAACCGATTTCATAAATGGTTTCTCCATTTCCTTCCTCAACACGGTCCAGCAAATTCATCAGTAAGGACTCAAACTGCTGAGCATTTGGACTGACCAGGAAATACTGAAAAGACAGAGAAACGTCCAGTCAACTACATATAAAAACAGTTTATTTGTAGCTTGGAACCTATTAGTTTTTTCCTCAAAATTGTCTGGATTTTTAATGAAATAATTCATCCATTCCAATATTGGGGCTTAATTACTTCCCGTAATTAGAAAAGGCGACAACACAATGAATAGTCTTTAAGTTGTTTTTTCTTGGGTTATGGAAATGTCAGCAGCATATTACCTGAGGTAACTTCTGTCACCCAAGTGACATTTTTAGATTTGACAGACACCTTGATGGAACATTTTTGGATTTGACAGAATCAGCTGCCATCATTTAAGGGGGTTTCCATATTTACTAACCTTATCAGCAGTGAATACTGTTGCTTCATTTGGAGCAGGTTCATTCACCACATCAGGAGCGAACAAATTCGCAGCATCCTGTGCACTTGTTGGAGTTTGGTCTACTATTGATGCCATATTTGGAGTGATCAATTTGGAATCTTCAAACTGCGTGTCTTCAGCCGAGCTTAGTTTGTAACATTAAATTTTTGATATTTTCAATGGCTGACCCATATTTTCAACGCACTCATCAAGCTGGAATCAATGGAAGAAATGTCAAAATTAGAACATTCACAATGACATGTACTTGCCCAGAAAATCAAGGTTACACCACATCAGCGTATTATTGCAAGAATTTACAAGCCCACAACGATATGTTGTCATGGTAATACTACACCTATTGCGTGATTGGCTAGTTTCCAGTCACTGTTAATTATTGCTTCATAAAAAACATTCTTGCCTCCTATTTCCTGGCAAGCATATGGTAAGAGTACTATAGGCAACCTGGCTATACACTTGCATCATGATGTGCAAGCATATGAGCAGCATATCTGCAGGACATACATGAAACAATTTGCTTACGCATTGCCTATGCATTCGCACATATGAAAGTTATGGACGTTGGCCTGTTGGCCTTATAACAAATTCAGACATGACATTCCTATGAGACAACGTCCTTTTTGTCATTGTCAATACCTACAGAAACTAGTTGGCAAAGCTAATGAATGCTTCCCTGAGTACATGCAATCATCAAAATCTACAAACCCACCTGTGAGAACTTCAGGAAAATGACGATTTCAAACACTCGTCCAATATACCTGTGTCACCACCAGTAAGCAAAAACACAAACCAGCAATATATTCGACGAATTTTTGGGAGAAAAGAAAACTTGCCAACAAACCAAATTTTTGATCTGTTCCCCTAGCAAAAGTTGGTTTTGGCAATATTTTTGGGCTGGTGTAAATGCGTTTGCCACTCGAGGGCGCTCCATGCAACAGCATTTTGGAGGCCCTCTATTGGCAAATCTCTATGGTGTTAGCGACAATTTGTAAAACAAAAAGTCATTGACTAACTTTCAAAATAGGCATTGTAAATCTTCCAAAAATAAGAACCGTGACGAATATGATGTTAAGTGTGGTTGTAATACAGCCAAATACAATACACAACCGATAACAAATCAGCTCGAAATGCCCAACCTCTGCGTAATCTAGGGCCTCTAATAATGACTGGATAATGACATGCTAGCAGCGCCCCTTCTGTCCGACGGGAATACAATGGAAAGAGCGCCGTAGACTCATACAAAAAAGTGCTTCGTCTGCATGACGTCATGAATACATACTTGTCCCTTCCAAGAGGTGACGTCGAGAGGTAATGAGTGCTTGATTTTTTGTCCGATTGAAATCCTACTTAATCCGTTGAAATGGAAATCCTGTATCGAAGTTTCGCCATAAATTTATAATTTTGACTATCTCAGCGATACAATTGTGAAAATAATTCCTAATTTTGTTTCTAGGACAATTTGCAAATTTTAGAAAAGATGGGTCGCCGACCAGCACGATGGTAGGTTTTGGAATTTCCACATTTTCGGTTAGTTTTTCTACCCATAAAAGTTGACTAATTTGCATTCTACACTATAGCTATCGGTACTGCAAGAACAAGCCTTACCCCAAGTCTAGGTTTTGTCGTGGTGTCCCAGGTAAACACGTCTTCCACTCTTTTCTCTTGGCCCATGCGTTTTGCATTTGTCCTGATTCCATTGCTTTGTATGCAGATGCCAAAATCAGGATTTTTGATTTGGGAAGAAAGAAGGCTAAAGTAGACGAATTCCCACTGTGCGTTCATCTGGTTTCTGATGAGTACGAGCAGTTATCGTCCGAAGCCTTGGAAGCTGGCCGTATTTGCTGCAACAAGGTAAGAAACTCGTAATCACCACTTGTATGATAAAGAAATGACATCTGTGATACACGTTGTCAATGACACAATTTGGCAATTTTCAGTACCTTGTGAAGAATTGTGGCAAGGATGCTTTCCATATCCGTATGCGTGTGCACCCTTTCCACGTGATTCGGATTAACAAGATGTTGTCCTGCGCCGGTGCTGATAGGTAAATCTCGTGCAAGTTGTGCAAGCACATAGGTTGTAGACTTGGATAATTTAAAATATTGTTATTTTCACTTTAAAGGCTTCAGACCGGAATGAGAGGAGCCTACGGTAAGCCCCTAGGAACTGTTGCCAGGGTACACATCGGACAGCCAATCATGTCTGTGAGGGCCAAGGAACAGCACAAGGGTCAGGTTATTGAGGCTTTGAGGCGTGCCAAGTTCAAGTACCCAGGACGCCAAAAGGTGACTGCTTCGTTAGATTTTGCTTTCATTTCATGTAGTATCAGACTAACTTGCTTTTTGATTGCAGATTTTCGTTTCAAAGAAGTGGGGCTTCACCAAATGGAAGATTGAAGAATACGAGAACATGAGAGATAACGGCTTGTTGAAACCTGATGGTGCTTACTGTCAGTATCGTGGGAATCATGGGTCTCTGGACAGCTGGAAGAAGTTCCAAATTGAACTGAAAAACGCAGCTTAAATTTAAGCTTCTTCACCAGTGTAAATAGTCTGGCATGTCGTAATAAAATCTGCTGGACATACAGAGGTGTTAATTTGTTTAATAATTTATCCTATTTCGTTTAATAGTTTACAGGTATAATTTGTGATACATGCTTACAAAACTGCCTCCCTTCTTGAAAGCTAATGCTTCAGCTGCATTTTGGTAGTAAGGCTGGCAAAAGCTCTGTTCTCTTTGGTACCCTTCCGCTTCACATATTCCAACGTCCTTATCTATAATAAAATGTTGGAAGACCAGAATCAAATAATAAGCTATATCAATGGTTAAGTTCAGAAACTACCAAGAAAAACTTACTGATAATCTTGGTTCCACATGGCCGTGTTTGTGAGCTAACAACCAAAGATTTACTGCCAAAGTTAGCGTTGCTTCATTTTCCAGATCTCCGTATGCAACAATGAAGTTGAAAAGATTTAATGCTTGATGTGACTGCCTCTTCAAGGACTGAAAATAAATATGCCAATTTTAATCTCAGTAAAGCAGTTTTGGTCATTTTAGATAAGCAAGACTGACTCATCACTGAAATTATTATTAATCTGTCAGGATTTGCAATTACCTCATTTTCTCCTAATGACTTCAAGTGATTTAAAATTTCATTGAGCAGCATTTGGCACATATGTGATACCTCTGACAAGAACTTAGGATCACTCCCATACAAGGCATCATTGGAATCCACTGTTAAGAAAAGAAAATTTAAAAAAAATTCTCTTAATATTTCCCCCCGGATAGCTGCAAACGCTTGCCTTTTTCAATGTGGTATGGATACGAATCCTGTGTGACTGCCGACAACATGCTAAGCGCACTCAAGTAGACATGAGTTCGGGCATCGCTCGAGACATCCCACGTGTAATCCTGAAGAACGTTAAGCAACCCACGAAGAAGATATAAGACGCCATGTTCTGGATTATCCTTAAAAGATAATACAAAAATAAGAAATTATCTGGTTCTCCTAAAGCAAAGGAAGTCGCAATCTACTCACCGGAACCACTAGTAACGTAGATAAAAAATTGTTTATAAAAGAAACTAGTAGACTTTCGGTGGATTTCACTTTGCCATCCAGCTCGATGGTTTTAGGAACATCAGGTATAAGGCTGATAGCTGCCTTAAAGCAAGCATCCGCTGTAAATAGTCAATAGGTATGTTGAAAGGACATATGAAACTCAAAGCACAATACAAATTTCGCAAAAAGTTTACTCACACTGGCCAAGGCATTGGTTTAACAGTGCAGTCTGACCGGTCACTAAATACAAGTCCAGGCGTGTAAATACACCCGTTAGTGATGGAATGGTAATAAAGGAATATGCAGCACAAGCCTGTAAGCAGTAGCTGATTAATAACGATGAGAAAATCAATAGGTCAATCAGATCAATTGAAAGTATTTTTACCCTAACAAATGCTGCTGTTTTTCGGGTGTGGTGACCATTGACAACATTTCTGGTTTCCATGGACAACTTATTTACTGACTAAAGTGACACGAAAAGAGCACTTGAGTGAAGTCGGTTATTAACAAAATAACTTCTCGTGTAACAATGTAAAGTGGAATAAATTTGAAATTCTCCAGGTACCTGGACCAAAGCAACCAAAACAGTATCAAGATTGGTAAAAGTTGCTCTCGATTCGACGTAAAAGCTCAGCTGCTGTTCAAAATCACGCCCAAAACTCACTTTCATAACAAAGTTGGAAATCAGCTGGCTAATCTGTCGCTTCTCGTCGTCCAAAGTTAGAGCACTGAAATTGCGGTTATTTTTTTAAAGAGCAAAACAAGATGTAAATTTGGACTTAAAATGAGGAAAGTGTTATGCCTACTTTACTGAATCGTGCATCGTTTTACAAATAAACATCAATGCGTTTATGATGACTGGATCACTTGTTGATGCAGTTTGATATCTATAATAAAAGGAAAAGAAATCTTTCTATTAATAAAACACGGAAAAAGGTGAGGAGAAGCGGAATACCATTTGACTACTCACTTCATAAAAGCATCCATGATTAGCTTACAAACATCCACTTTGACAGATTCTTTTTGAAACATATCCAGGAATGGCAAGAATTTTTCCTGAATTATTAAAAATAAATCAACCCTCTGACCCACTGAATAACCCAAAATGATTACTATGCCAAATACCATAGAAAATAGCAGTGCAAAATCATGAATATGAGCTAAGATTTTGTCGACCACACTCTGCAGTTGAGAGTAATGATTTTCGAAGGCTCTATCAGGAGTCATGTGTTTGATTATGTCACCGAGGAATGTGTTCACTTCCCTTTTCTACAAAATACGAGCAATGAACCATAAATATTAATTGTCGTCGTCTTCAGTTTATGTGCACATCAAGGCACATTTAATATAAAGGCGAAATGTCAAGATGTAAAATCATACTGAAAAATGTTTAACGGGGTATTCCACCCATACTTCAGCACAGCTCATGTATTCCTGGAAAAGTCCCCACAATGAGCATTAAGTTAAAAATCAACGAAGTAATAACGTATATATAGGAATAGCAAAAATTTATTCCGAAAATGTACTAACTGAATTGTGCCTCAGCTTTCCGACAACCTTCCAGACTTCATTGAGTATTTGCAGGCGTTGGTTCTCCGGTGGATTCGCAACAACCAAGCAAAGACCAAGTGTACGAAACAGAAGATGCTGCAATGATGACAAATAACAAACCTTGTACTTTCTTTATATAATATGGGGTTAAAAAGCTACTTAATCTTAAAGAGGTGGAATCACTGAGAAAAACAGTAATTTCAACAATTTTTACTGGCAAAGTATAACACCTTAGGAAATCCAGAATCTTGGCACTCCTTCATCATTTCCACAAACTGCAAAGCCCGATTTGCAACGTATTCTGGTTTGAAAGCAGTCATTATTGAATTCAATAAAAGTCCACTGCTGGAAAACGCAAATCTAAAATTCAAATAATTTAAAGATTAGCTAATTACAATGACAACATTTATATTTAAATCACATTTTAAGAGCATACCTATTGCACTGGTTTTTACACCTCTCCATTATTTGAGTTAGAAGTGTTTCTGGAGCTTTATGTGCAATACACTGAAGCAACCAATCGAGCGCAGGTGAATATAAAGTCATGTAGGCTGTAAAATCAACTTTCTGCGTTAACAATTCGTTTTGGACATGCACACAAGTCAACTGAAAATATAGAAATGCTAAGATTAATGTTTCAAATACAAAAATGTAAAAGGGGTAACCTTTCGATAATGACAACATTGTTAAAGATTACCTGATTGTAAGTCATCAAAAAGTCATATAGATTCTCATACAAATAATCTCGTACATCTGGCGCAACCGACATGCCTACCCTGCACAGGTAGCACCTGGCATAAGCAGCCACCAAGGGGTCTCCAATTCCCAAAATCATCTTAGTCAATCGCATTAAAGCCTGAGAGAATTCACTGCAAATAAATAGAAACAACATATTTGATAAACAAGCATCAAACGATAACAAAGCCAACTACTTTTATATGGTTGAGAAGATTTAACAGCTTACCTTACGGTAAGATAGCTGTAAGACTTTAAAATTGCGACTTCTACATAAAAGCGAGGAATGAGCTCTCGTATGGATGCTATTTTGAAAAACCAATTTCGGCAAGTCTCCTTGGCAGATTCAGGCACCATTTCAGGAGTGAAATTTTCTATTTAGAAAATAAAATTAAATAGTCAGAAAATTATATTCAAAAAATGATCTAAAGGCAATAAAAACGACAATTCTATGGCCAATGCCTACATATGTGTTACAATTTACAAATTTTGGGAAGGAAATGCCAACCTGGTAATTGCGATGCCACTCTTCCTCCAGGGTAATAATAATCCGCTTTTGTTCGAATTCGGCTGTAGACTAGATTGCCAAATGTGTCCAAAATGTCAGTGACCAGAACAAATTTACTTGGATAAAACTGAATAACTGATGTGTCGGCCAAGAGCTTGGAGCACTACAAAATTATTAAATAACATTTCTTTTGATTGTACAATAAATTAGCATCTGACATTCAACACACATTAAAAGCGTTTTTCTGTGACAAGTAGGCACTTATGAATTATTGTCAAACAGTGCAACAGACAACGTGGTAGAAAGGGGTGTAAGTAAATTGAATACCGGTCACCTGAATGGCTATTTTCAGTGCCCTGACTCTCTGGTCCACCTCCCAGGCTTCTATTAACGCCTGATTCAACTCTTCGATTCGATGGACATATTCCTGTTGGGTTAGATTCAGCATTTCTTTTATTGAGCCTTCCTCAAAATCGTCTAACTGCTCGAGTCGAGTTTTCACTTTGTCAGCAACCGAGCTGTGGGTTTTAATTACAACTGCAAAGACAATACCAATCCAGCATAAACACGTAAAAGTTTCCAGAATCTTATGAAAAAAGAAAATAATATGTGTAAAATGACCTTTTTCACCGCCGGATAAAAAACTGGTCATAATCGAAAGCTTTTCAGATGTGGTGTATTTGCTCAAGATTCCTGTTTTTTTCACACTCCATGGCTCAAATGTCTCTTCCGTATTGCCACGGTTCTTTGGTGGTTTTCCAAATGATTCCTGAAATGCCAGTACTTTGTCAATCATAAATGACATCGAGTTTGTTGCCATAGCATTAGTAATTATTCGATTTTCAAGGTGCATATTACACAGAGCATTGTCTCGTAAACTGAGTTCATTTTTCATATCAGCTAGCCGTAAGATACCGTTAAGCATACCCGTTCCTGCATTGTATATTCAGCAGCAATTCTGCTCAAAGGGTCAGCATCAGTAGCAAACTGTGATAATGGGTCAGTACCATCCAGGACAGATTTCAATGGGTCAATAGCAGTGGCTGTCATTTTTCTCGGAGTCCCTGGTGCTGAAGACGATGAGCTATTCGGTAAAGTACCCAACTGCTTCTTCGTGATTTTGCCATCGATGACCTTCACAAGAAATTGAACTTGTAAAAAAATTAATGCATGAATGCTAAACAAATGAAACATCGAACACAACACGTCATAACGCACTGTTGAAACCAATGGTTTCAACGGATGATCCGACACCTCGTCCCTGGGGAGTAAAACCTCTCGCTTTTCCTTTGGATACCATCGCTTACGAATAGTCCTGCAAATTAATGAAATCACACAATACGTTACATGATTCTATTTTGCCCAGTTGTAAAGGGGCGGTCATGATTGTGATAATTCATAGACTTCACGGTCACTTTACTTGTTCTCGCTGTCAATAATTAAGTTTTAAAGGTCGCGAAGCTAAACTTACCATTCGTGCGTGGCCATTTTCCAGCAGACAATTACAAACAGACAATATACAAGCGCATAATACTCTTCTCAAACTCCCTCAACCACCATTCGAACGAAATTTCAGAACCTATGAATGCAGCATCCTGATATAATGCATAGGTGGCGCCACCATCAGCCCATTTAACGATTCCACGACTGATTCATAGATGGCGCCACCATTAACCCATTTCACCACTACACGAATAATTAATAGATGGCGCCACCACAGTGTTTGCAGTTTCCTCATCGAAAAATAAATGCGGGCAAATCGAAAAACCTGCGATAAGTTTTATAATGGCGATAAATTAACCATAGTGTACGTTAGAATAATACGTCGTCAAATAACCTGTTTTTAAATTATTTTCGAATTAAGATTTTTTTTTTCAAAAGTTAAGCATAAATGATGCGAAATTTTGTGCAAAATTGGATCACAAATGAGCGAAATTTTATTAAACAGTATTGAAAACTTCCTCATTTGGTGTCCACCCCCACTCCTCTAATCCCAAGGTGATTACTTGAACTCCCCCTTACCTTTCGTCAAATTCTTCAATGGAGTCCCAATAAAGAAAAACTGCCTGTTCGATGAAATCACTACACAAAACACACTTTTTTGGCAAACTTTTATTGAAATCTATAAACGATATTACTGTTTTCTATTTCGATCATGCATTTAACGGATTCGTGGTGGTTAGCCTATACACTGTGATCTGCGAGAAATAAACCCAAATAAAAGAAAAAAATGTTGCGTTGTGACTGCAGAAGGCAAAACATTATTTGCCAGTTGCATATTGTGAAAAATGGACAGCAATGACTTTTTTCCCTTCTATTAATTAGTAGATCTATTGACTATACGGACAATATGCATATTATACACACATATTATGTACCCTGGTCATTCCAGTTCGAGTCATTAAAATTTATAAAAGCGTTCCTAGAAACCGAAATGTTTGAATGTCTGACTTGTATAGGTACCTGCATGGCAAAACCATGCACCATGAGATAGTGACGTCAATTTAGGTCTCAATTTGTGATCAATCCATGACTCCAATGCTTCTCCAATTTTCCTGTTTAACGGATATGTGGCTCAAATGCAATGAAATTAATAAAATGATTGTCCCTGGCAACTGTGGTCGTGGACAACTCAAGAGCGAAGTATCAGCTTGGAATCTCATATCAGGCTGTGTCATGACATATTCCAACTGGCATTCTTGAGTTGTATTGGACCTGCGTCGAAACTTGGTAAAAATTAATGCGTGCATAAAGAACTTATTCATAATTACGAGGCATGTCAAATTGTATTATCAAAGGCCATGATAGTTAATTAGCCGTTTGTACCAATTGCCATTTACAGAATATGTCACGTAATTTAAGTAATTTTTAAACAGACCTTATATCCAAAACAGATCATTGTCTGTCGAAAATACGGGGGTCATTTTAAATTAACTAGGTAAAATTGTGCGGTCTGTTTTAGGTATTAGGTTGCATGGAAGCATGTGTGGCAATTGCATCGAGACACCCTGTAACAGCATGAATAAATGCGTGGCATTGCTGAAGGAAAAGACAAATAAATTAAAAGATTCTCTGATAATATGGAGGGATGATAAAGTCAAATTTTACTGTAAAATTCGACGAGCGAGATACGATTCATACATTCTGGAAAAAAAGTTACATAGCTTAACTATTTTTATCAAAAGGTGGGAATAAATTATTGATTTGAGTCGTACAAAAGCTCATTTTCAAAAGAAATACACCAAAGGCAAAATATTTGTAAAAATTAATGAATTTTAACCCAGTGTTTCATAAAACAGCATTTATGATATCATCACCAACCTCCCCCTCTCCCCGCGATGACACCTGTACTATATAATACTTGAACGCCCCTTCTGCCGAACAGAAAATTAATAAAATTGGGCATTTTCGTAGTGATCCAAAATATAAGAATCTTTCTTGCTCGTAACATAAAATTAAGAGCGATCAACTCATTATGGTAATATAAAAATGTCCATTAAGAGGTATGAAAATTTCTCAAATTTGCTTTAGCATCCCCTAAAAGTGTAAAACGTCTAACAAGATCTAAAAGCTCTACGCTTACCTTTCCCCCTCTTAAATCACACATACTATTAAAAAAATGACAAAATCGGCATTCAAAATACACAAATTTCCATAACATTTTCGATTAATTAGTTATTCTAGAAAAGAATGGCTTCATCAGAACATTGTTCTTGAAATCGTGACGATTTTCGGAGAACGCTGATCTCGATAAAGCGTCACCTAGTGACAGAGGTACAAAAAGGGTGGACATTGAAAAAGATGCGGTCAGGGCTTGAAATTATACGAGGGTGTATATTGTGTAGCCAAATGTTGCGAAACAGGTCTCGTAAATGGCGCCCAATGAAGTTTTCATATGTTGAAAACGACCAAGCAACCACTTTAAAACAAAGTTAACGTACCAACGAAAAGCAGCACAGTCAAGATACATACCACCTTCAATGACAGCAAGTGTCATGCCCCTATTTTGAGAGGCTTCTAAAGGCCCATACCCAACATGTCGGAAACTGGAAACATTTTTCTTGCACGTGATAATGATTTCATCCTAAAGACAATTTTCCTCGATTATTTCCTTAATTTCTGTTGATTTCTGCCCACTGGAAAGGTGACACCAATGTGATGTTTTGCAGCCGCATATGCGCGTCATCGGTGGAGCGTTGCTCATTGAAGGTGTCATGGCGGCTGCATTAGTCATATCGGGAAAGAGCATCGCGAAATAAACGCGTGGTGAAGCGACGTCCAAATGGTGAGTGATGGGAGTGGATAAAACGTTTATTGGATAAGTGCCAAATTAAGCAATTCGTACCTTATTTTTTGAATTAAACATTTTTGTAGTTGGCACGCTGGAGATAGATGCGGATGATGCTCCAAAACATCATATTGGCGTCATTTTTCCAGTGGGCACGCACTGTTGTACTGCCAAAACTTATTCCAAAGACATTGCAATCGCACGCAAGAAAAACATGTTCGCAATTCCAACAAAAGTGCCTAACCTCCATAACTTGGGCAGCGGTGGGGACCTCCAAAGTGTTCCCTTGCCAGGCTGGATCGGCCACCGTTCCATGGGGGACAAACCTTGATGCTGACCCCATCCGGCCCGATCAAAAGTCTTCGGGCAACTGCGGCCGGTCCGAGCAGGTCAATTTCAGATATGGCCACGCACTGGGGTCGTTGTAGAAATATCTCAGGTCACGAGCGACGGAATGAACGTTTGGACCGGATCAGACCGGGGTGGTCCTGCGCAGGGTCTCGTAGGAGAACTCCCTGGAGTAGTCCCGGTTGATGTCGGCAGTGGTGGAGACGGTGTTGCACGTGGGGTCGCGCGAGGTCAAAGGTAAGCTGTAGTAGGAGAGGTCGCGCATGGACTCGGAGTGCGAGGGTCGTCCACGAAGCATGGATGGACGAGGGGAGTTCTCCCTCGAAGAAGAGTAATAGTCGTGCAGGTGGCTCCCCCTGCGGCGCCGGTTGTGGCGTCGACAGGCCGGCGGCGGAAAGTCGTCCGGCAGGGGACAGTCGCCGTACTTGACGTCCCCTTCGCCGTCCGATATCCATTGTTTCTTGTGCAGGTTTATGTACAGGAAGATGGCCGACGTGCCCGTGAACTCCGTGGCCATGAAACAGGAAACGACGAGCAGGAAGGAGAAGCCGTACCTGTAGTTGAACAGAGGCGGCTGCAGGGAAGACTGATCTTGGAGCTTGATGCCCACCTCGGATTTGAACGTCGAAATGTAGATGACCAGCCCTGCCAGGATGGTCAAGCCTAAAAAAGAAAAAAAAGGCGCACTTCGGTATAGTCCCTTGTTCTATTTGCGTGCCACCTATTCTGGCTGGGTTAAGTTTGCAAACATTTTGAGTAAGGGTGGATGCTAGCAGTGATTGCCTGGTGGTTAGGGGCAGCTAAAGTCCACGTTGCGAGGTTAGTTTAGTCTAAGTTAGGTTGTACAGTTGGTCCAATTGGCACTTCCGGGGAACCAAATATATCTCATGAAACAAACAGCTTGAGCACTTTTCTACCTTTGTAAACAGTTTTGTAACATAATTTGAGATTCTATGAAACACCGTGACCGCTATCTAAGTTCCTCACAACTGTCAAAATATGAAAAACATGTACATTAAAAATTATCCGAGTGGGTTGTGCTCGGAATAAGAAGGCTCAATGGTGGAATCTTGGGAAGATTCACCCGCTATAAAGCTATAAATTAATAATCGGCTGCCGTAGTGCTCGTTAAGAAGATTATTTTTAATTATTCAAGAACGGTTCGCTGTTTGGAGCAGTTTACTAGATTTGCCAGTTTTCGAAACGTTTCCTGAGAGATGAATTTGGGCGACACTTTCCCCAGCGTTAATTTCTCGCCAGTAATTAGCATATATCAGATTGCCAATTAGGGAACTTACGATCGGGTAAATTAAATTACGCCCAGCCATCAGCGCGAGATGAAAACCTTTAACGGTGCATCAAAGGTGACTAACTTCGAAAAAAATTCTCCAGGGGTACAATGATAGAGGGGCATGTCAAGCAAGTTGACGAATAATTAACCGAAAGTGGTATTCTTGCTAAACTTAGAAACAGTTAACCGATAAAAAAGCTACGTTTCTTGAAATATGATCGACGATTAGCATTGATTAGCATTGATCACACCAGAGCGCCATTTAATAAACAACAGGGTGATCATAGTCCTACACTTATTACAAAAATTAATTTTAAATATACTGTTGAGAATTACAAGGATCAAATATATGGGAAAAGGTAGATGAAATCGTGATGATTTTTATTTCATGCATTTGTTGGAAAAATGTCATGTACATGCATGCTTAGGAAAACCCTCAAGATTATCACTGGTATTATGTGGCCAAATCACCAATCAGTGTTATCGCAATTTTTAAAGATGGTTTTCCATCCACAGCGAGGAAATTTCTTGTAAATTCAATTTTCTTGCATCATTGCGTTTAACACTAATCGATGTATGGTGTCATGAGAAACTGTACTTCAAAACACTCCGAATTTGCCAATGCATAGACGCCATTTTCGATTCTAGCGGCTGCAGCGCCACCTGCTGGTACTCCCCGTGAACCAAATACATGAAATAAAAAAAGTTCATGTTCGTTCGAACATTATTATAAGTTCATATAATTAATTGTGATTTTATCGATATATATAGACTGCTTAAGTGACTGCCTAAAAACACTGATCATTTTGAGAGCTACATTTTCATAAGTAATAAGGAAACATATCAGGGGCCGTGCATAAATTACGTCCAAGTTTGGAAGGGGTTTGGGTTCACAAAAGTCGACGTTTCGATGGAAGTCATATACACAGCCCCTCAGTCATCATGTTTTGCATTCTCTATTAATTGCAACATTTGCTACAGCAGAGCATCGAAGCAGTCATTAAGCAGCGCTACTCCAAGAATATTAGATCAACAACTAGTCGACCATTTCTGAAATTTAAGGTTTACATAATTACAACACGTAGGCCTCATAAAAACAAACATTTTTGCAGGAATATACAAGTTTGCGTTCAATTATGCAAAAACGTAGGAAGGCTTCGCTGAGCGCCAAATTGAGCTTAAACGAATTAAAAGCCCACTCAAAAGATAATTGCGAAGGATGCTTCTTCTAATCGACTGAAATTTGCCTCGTAACGCATTATTATTGGGCGCAATAATTCAATTTTCGTTGCCGAAATGGGTTTCGATGGCTGCACTTACCTGTGGTTATGAAAGTGCAGCCGGCGATAAAGATGAAGATCCTTCGGTTGGCGAGGCAATGACCGAAAAAGCAAAAAACTTCCCCAAGAAAAAGCATGATGGTGCTGATGAAATAAAAAGCAGCCGCCCTGGTTACAGCATCTGAAAAAGAAGACGCAATTTAGTATTCAAAACGGATTTCCACACTGCAGAAAATCACCCCATGCCAGGAGTAACGATTTGGTCGCAGGGTTCCAGTGGCCATGTTTTCAATTTAATTCAATTTAATACACCCACAATCAGGTGCCATATGTGGTGGGAAGGGGGTAGGTTAATCCAAGTACACAAATATTACTGCAAACACAATGAAATCTGCAACAAAATGGTAGTAAACGACGATGCGATAGATAATAAGGATATAAAATAAAGGAAAAATAAACGCAAAATAAAGTACAGAATATGCAGGAAATACTAATAATCAACAAACTATAGGATCTGTTTTTGAGGGTTTTCCTACGTAGATGCAATTTTCGATTCTAGCGATCACAGCGCCGCCTGTTGACACCCCCTGTGAACCAAATGCATTAAGGCACATTGAAAGTGATTTTTTGCAATTGAATTTACGTAATTTTGGACAGATACGATAATTTCAAATGAAACAACGTTTTAATTCGAAGTTTATATTGACAGTAAGTTCCTGCACTATATAAAATTAAAAGACATTTCGTTTTTAGAATTGTTCCAAATTCTAGATCTCTTATATTCCTATTCAGCAAAATTAAAAGTCAAACATAGAATTATCGTTTTTATTCATATCATATGCATTTCCACAAGTTGTCAAATAGCAACTCCAATAAAACGCAAGTCCTTCTTAATGCTTAAAAAAAAATATTTTGATATGTTGATCAGGAAAGGAGAAATTGTGCTTCGCAATTTTGTGCAGGGTGTCCCCAAAGTCACAACGCACTTACGATGAGCCATAAATAAAAACCTTGCGAGTTCGTCTGCTATGTCCAAAGTTTGCTCCTTATATCTATAAACATTTTCTGAACATTTATTTTTGTAGTGATGCAGGAAAAGGCCACTGTCGATCATTCACGAGTATCGGATATCCAAGTCTATTTACAGCGTTAAATACTTCGAAAATCATGTTCATGTAATATTTAATATTAATATATCCCGCCTGGAGTTTATAAATATATTAAAGTAGCAGCTAGGCGCGTGTAGCAGACACTTAATAGCGTCGTATTCTATTTTGAGGGTTAGACTCGTGACCGGTGAGGTCGTAAATTAAAGATTGACTCATTTTTATGACGTCTTCTTCAGAACCTCTTCGTGTACTTCATAAATGGGCGTTTTGCTAGCAGTTTCAGCTCAGAATTCAGCGACTGAGAATTTGCCGACTGTTTTAAAGCTGTGCAAATCGCGCAAAGATTTGCAATGCAACTGAGGAACAAGACGCGTTTGGAATCTGGCAATTTGAGCAAAAATAAAAATTAATTGCCTTATTACGAGCCTGTACGTTTACACGCCACATTCCACGAACTCGTCACTATACATAGATTTGGCATACATCGCCAACATTTGAAATTTAGATGTTTATGAAACATACCCCAGCTGCAATAGTAAAACTTCAAATGCACGAAGTCCACTTTATTGTTTATAAAAATAAACGCAGGAACTACAAAAGCAGTTGCGATATGCATGTAAATTACCGGTATGTAAAGATCATAAAGTCGTTCCCTCATTTTCATATGGCTAACCAGAAGGTGGCGCTGCAATCGCTAGAATCGAAAATGACATCTGCTTAGAAATACCCTCAAGATGGCCGCTGGCATCACGTGACCGAATCGTAAATCAGTGTAAAACGCAATTTCTGAATACGAACAGCCTCGTTGAGCTTTCTTAGCAATAGACGCCATCTTTTATTCTGGCGGTTACAAAGCCCCCTGCTGGAACGTCCTTGAAACCAAACCCACGAAATAAAACTTTGGCGTTCTTTTACATTTTTCCAAAATTTGGTCCTTGTAACAAGCTTTGTCAACTTAGTTTTTTGGAATTTAAAATCTTCCTGTGTATTCAAAACAAACCTCACCTAAAAATCCCCAAATAACCTAACAAATTAATGTTCAGCTGCCCCTTAACGCCAGGCAATCACTGCCAGCCTATGAGCGGTTAAGCAGGCCCACTTGTTTGGAGTCCTGCGAATGAAAGATTCTAGTCTAAAATTGTGTTTGACTGGTATTGTAGCCAAATAAAAGATTTCCACCATTCCCCTTTAAGTAATGCTGAGTGAGAAGTCCAATTGGCGGTGGCGCTTCGGTTTCCGGTTTGTGTGAAAGAGGAAGAAAAGGTGATGTGAATTAAGGAAATAACGGGTTAAAGTAAACTATAAATGCCACATCTCCAGTGATCCTCCAGAGATTTACGAGTAAATTGCTATAGAGTGGTGAAACGAACTGAAGACAAATTAAGCCAAGACATACTTAACCCTTTGTAACTACGAAAACTAATAAGTGCACGAATTTGATAGAAATAAATATTGTATGGGGAAAATCCCATTGCTCGCCAGACGATAAAGATCCCTAAGGGGTTTGTATCCCCCTTTAACCTGTGTACATGTCCGGCAAAATGTCCAGGTTAATGACCCACTGCCTGGCTTGGATATGCGGAAATAGTCAGACGTTAAAAATCAATACTCATCTCGACTCTGCTTTAATATTCGTAGAAATGCACGGAAATTTAGCTAAAGGGAATCATGCATGATGACTAAAGACGATTATTAAGCAAATGTCAAAATTAATGGTATGCAATGTTCACGTCATAACTAAAGATTTCATTAAGTTCTTTCTTGGTTCATTTGGTTCAACTTTCTTTCTTGGTTCAACAATCCTTTATTCGTTGAATAACACACAACTTTATAATTTTCACATTATGTTAACAGCCACATAGTGCTTGAATCAGGGTGGCAACAACATTTTCATTTCGAATTTCCCTGACTTTTCCCTGACTAAATCCTAGTCGTTAATGCATACACATTTTTAGTAATAATGAAACGTAAAAAGTTTAAAGAGGAAAGCACACTCATCACAAAAGCAAACAAAAACCAAAATAGTTGATAAAATCATGTGGTTTTTGGCCCATCACATTCGTATCTTTGTGTACTTCCATATTCAGTCATAAAAATATATGAAATGGCCAATGGCCACTCTGGTCCGGTATAGAAGTATGGACCACTAGACCATACAGACCACAGAAGTTATCCAAAACCCTTTCTGCTTCGTAAAATGTAGCCAATGAGACTTTTCCTGGCAAAGTTGGGTTAAATACCAGAAAAAGAGATTAAATATTTGTTCGATCGTTTGGTGGCTGGTTCTCGATATTACAGCAATCAAAGCTATCCCTGCCTTCGTTCTCCTATGTACATCTACCTACGTACGTCTATTAAGAGCAAATGAAAGTAGAATAAATTTGAAACGCAATATTTGCCTAAACCCAAGAACAACAATATGTGAATTTCAAGAGGAGGGTACTTTCAGCGCATAAATATTTGCGATGAACATGCAATCCAAAAAGATGGAGCCCGGTGAGTTTCAGGTCTAAAGAAACTCACGCAGCGAGAGTCGAGTGCTTTTACCGAAAAACAGTCTCATAAAACACGGGGTGAAGCCATTAGCATCCTCGACAGCATCTTTTTACAGCCTTCATAAAGTTTACCTAGGCGGCCATTAACGTCGTCCTAATGTTTCAGTAGCCCGTGTATACACTCGTAAAATACATTCTGGCCGAGACACGGTGATGAGAAAAATGCTTCTGGAACGAGTCTGGAACCCGCGCCGAGGTAACGCTTTAATAATGAGTTCGGCAAAAAAGCATCAACGCTCCTCACCAGCCATTCATCACCGGATGTGGCGCCATCTTTCATTAGCTCCCACGTGATGCTCATGGACACTTTTGGATTCTCATCGAGACTTCACAATTCAAAACTCGGCTCATTTAAGGCCCATTGAAAGTGCGAGTGACTTTGGGGACACCCTGCATAAAATTACCAAATACAATTTCTCCTTTCCTGATCAACACATGAAAATAATTTTTTTGTAAACATTAACAGGGACTTGCGTTTTATGGATGTGCTCTTGACAACGTATGGAAATGTATATGATATTAATAAAAACGATAATTCTATGTTTGACCTCTTATTTTGCTTTATGGGCGATAGATGGCAGCACCTGCCATCCGAATGGGAGTATATGAGATTTTACTGCCGTTGGCAAAATAAAGAATACCTGGAAAAATTCTAAAAACGAAATGTCTTTTCATTTTATATAGCGCAGGAACTTACACTCAATATAAACTTTGAATTAAAACATTTAGTTTCGTTTGAAATTATGATATCTGTCCAAAATTATCAAAATTCAGTTGCAAGAAATCACTTCCAATGGGGCTTAAATATACGTACTAAAATGACACGAAGCTAATCGCCTCACCAACTTACACGGAATTGCCATTGTGGAATCGTATGGATCCGGACTGTACTCTTCTTTCGGAAAGTAGTCGATGTTGACACAATTCATTTGCAGTTGTCCAGCTGTAAAATAGAAACAGAAATGATTAAAATATGTCGGAGTTCACATAAGAAATAACGATGAGTGTCTACATTTCAATACCCCGCGGCCATTTCACTATCGACATATTCTCTTCAACAAATTAGGCCTACGACACCGAAAACAAATATTTGTTGTTGACGAATTGACGTTCGTTTACAATTAACTCAATTAAATATTGGCAGTGGAGATGTTGTATCACGCTAAACCTCATCAGAAAGCACGTTGAGTCTTCCTTGCATAGACGTAATTCACCGGGAACCAAATACATAAAATAGAAGACTAATTCTTTTACCTTTATTAAATTGTGATCATGGTATCTCTTAAGGCCATTGAAAGTGCGTTGTGACTTTGGGGACACCCTGCACAAAATTGCGAAACTCAATTTCTCCTTTCCTGATCAACA
>JAQFYZ010001510.1:0-22912 GCA_034695085.1 Cylindroiulus punctatus
TAAAAAGTCTTAAAGTCGCAAAACACAACTTTAAAGGCATCTAAAAAAGCTATGTTAGACTTGGGATATTTAGAGTGTAACCACGTAAAGCCTATAAAACTTTGCGTTCCTAATATAATCATCTAATGGTTGAATACCACTTCAGACTTTGCTTGAATATAAAACTAAATTGCACTTGCACACTAAAACTGTGTGCTTAAAGCTGCTGCAGAATTCAACCGCCTAAATCCTGTTATGCCTGGTAGGAACCTTTTTTGAAGTGTCTTTATACCAGCAGGTATGTTAGCCTTTGGAACTAACTGTGAGCTCTTTATAAGCGAGAAAAATTGCCTGTACACAAAAACATGTATTATGACCATCTTTGTCAGTAACTGGATTGTATTTTTAGTAAATTCAATTCATGCTTCTTGTGAATGAGGAATCAAATACATCTTTCTGCTACATGATTTCAAAATACATTACATGCAGGTTCAACGCATGCATTCAAAATACATGTACTCTGCCAAAATTCTCTGGGAAAATTTCCTTTGAATCAAAGCCTGCAACAATTTCTATGAATGTATAGACCATGGGAATGAAAATGATGGATTCATGAATACGACCCAAGCAATAAAATAACTTCCAAATTCATAACGCGGAATTACTTCCGGATCATATACAGTGCTCATACGAAAGATGCAATCAGTCACTTTAAGAAATATTATTATTGGTTGTCATATGGAAACATCCATTCCCTTAATAAATCCATAACGACAGAAATGTAAATGTATCATATTCACTTACATGTGTCCGTGACATAATGTGTGAATAAAATGCAGTGTTTGAATATTGTGAGGTTCTATTCATCGAGAACACGTAACTTAAGTTATTTGTGTCACGTTGCAGTTATTTTCTTAATTACGAATAAAATAGATGCAATAAATGCGATATGGCTAAATACATTACCTGTACATTACCTACAATACATTACCTGTATATATATCCAAATAGCTGTATCCACTCGAAATTATTTTTTGTGTTTAGAATTTTTTATTAATTGTTATTTTGTCAGGTACATCACTATAATATCAAGGCCTTACTGCTACTGTCCAATTAAATATAAAAAGTACTTTTCAACAAACCATTCGAAACGTAACCTACAATTGAAATGGTGCTATTGTAACGCAGAAAATGGCGGATCTTACTTTTTAAAGTTTTCGAAAACGTCTGTGTAATGGACCAATTCAGTGAGACGATCTGATGAAGATTTATAAGTGTGACATAAACATTGATGGAAATGTCATTTTACCCCCACCTACAGTGTATCAAACACGCGTCTCCAGGGGCTATTTACGCTCTTGGTTTGCACTGGATATTTCTGTCCAGCCATCCTTATACCGTAACATTTGGCATGGTTTTTACCAATCTTTCATCTGCTGCAGTTTTTATATGGTAGATTTCGAACCGAAAATATTGCTTTGCGTTTTATGAATTGAAGCTTCACTGCGTGTATTGCCAACCATTATGGAGCGCATTCTGCAATTTCAACAGCGCCTTTGTGTGGGATGGGAAAAGGCCAATTTCGCCATCCAAATTTTTAGGACTGGGCATGATGCCATTCAGATTACAGATAGGACAAACGATGAAAAGAATTGGTCCGTCGTTTTATGACGAGGAATATCCCCAGACGACCATAGCAGAATTCAACCTTATTCCATCGTTAGTACTTTGAATTTAATCAGCTAAGTTTGTTTTCGCATTTTCGTTTTATCAACATATTAAGGTCATTAAGTTTTTTAGTTTTCATTAAAATTTATATCATAAAATATGTATATTACGTAATAAGGACATTTATTATACGTCATACACGTAGCTTATACGTCTGACAGTGTGAGTGACGCCGTTTTGTTATTAACATCTTAGATGGTCATCTCAGAGGAATAGCAACAAATTTTACAGATAGCTACAATAGCTGAAAACCAAATGCACACGTTAAATCATTTTATTCACCGCCTACTTGCAGTTTCTATTGAGGGGAACAACTACAGTATATTGAAGTGTTGGTACATACTAGTACATGCATGTATGTACATCTTATGCTTTTAGCCTGTTACGTCAGTACTGGTTATATGGCCATCGGTATCAAAACGAATAAAATCCTAAAATTGCTCCAAGCGGACAAGGAAACTGTTTCATAACCTACTGGAGCTTTTCGAGATGTGAGCTTATATGATTCAATACAACACATGCAAATAATACATGAGAACTTATCCATGCAATAGCGATTGAGAATGAACTAGAAAATGCCTTTGTCAACAGCGATATTGTACGCTGTAGATATATACGAAACTAAATGCTGCTTAATTATCTGCCACACTAAATGAGCGTTAATCTATGTAAATTGTAGCTTTGGATCGAATAATTAATACCTTGGTCAATAAATAACATCTAAAATGATAAAAGACTGAAATTATAAACAATTGGGGTGAATTACAGAATAATCTAATGGGCAATGGTATTTCAGAAATAGTCTTGTACTAGTATATTTACAGCGTTCATAATTTTTATTAAATATAGGTTAATGGTATGTAATAATGGTTGTTAATATACGACCAACTGGTGTGAAATGGTAAAAATGAAAGAATGCTAGTAATGATCTACGTCATAAAGTTTTGTTAATTGAAAATATTTGTTAGCGGTTTAACCTCACAAGTCAAAACCAACCCTGTTACAGCAATTTGTGTTGTATATAGCCTCAACAGCTTTTGTTCTGTAAACTAACTACCATAGTTTAGTTTAGTTTAGTTGATTAACACTTTTTTACAGTGTATACTTAATAGGAATTATCACAATACTTTATTAACTGACTACCCAAAGGTGTGCTTTGGTAAACTGTAAATTATTTTTATCTGTATTAACGCACCGTAAATTTAGTTTGTTTCTTTATTTTACTAATTGATGATGAAGAAATTCATGTACACGTGCATCGACCTAACTCTTTCAACATTCGATTAAATGACCTCAATATACACTATACTTGGATAGAATTTGACGCCTTTTACGGATGGCTTTCACTTTTCCGGCATAAGTATCCATCGGCTCGGGTAATTGAATTTATTTGATATAACTCACCTAAATAAAACTGTTAACGGTCAATTTACTGCAAAGAGCAAACATCGTTATGTGGTTATCCTGGAAAGCCAAGCGGAATCAATGCTTACTCAAATGGAAACCTTGTATGAAGTCTCCTGAGTGCATTGAACGTATGTCTACTCTGAATTAACTAAAACTTTGATTGCCTTATATTTGTAAGCAAATTAAATAGGTACTGATGAGATTTACACCATTCATGGTATTTAAATTATATGGTTGTGGATTAGCAACGGTATAAACCTCTAGACACTATGCGGTCAAATTCACTCTGCCCTCTATAGAGATAATATTGTCGATTTCCAACTTGTTTACTGCTGCATGAAAAATTACTTCTCTAAATATTTGGCTAGGATTTTATATATACATGTATTTTGAAATAATCTTATTAAGTGTAACTACAAGTCGAGTGTTTTACTTTATAAATGCATCATAATTTTAAAGAGCATGCATAGAAAATGACACGCCTAAGTTTTGCAGGTTACAATGTTATTCGGGTGAGGTGACATTGTGTAATATGTCATGTTAAGTCGTACAATGATGCGCCCTATAAACGATTATATAGACAACCTCCATGATTAACTATACCATGAAATCGATATACAGTACATAGTAAATTAGACAAACATATCAGCCATTGCGTTATTTTACCTGACATCATGAAATATACAGTGGAATCCATCATTAATCATTGGATAAATTCGTTTGTCGCATTTAATGTCATTTCGCTAGCATATACATGTATGCATGCATAACAGAAAACGGTTCTTTCTTCGTGGGTGTTATTTGTACTACATGATGAATGTCACCATATGTAACATAAGTACGGTGTCGTCAAGTAACCATAAATCTCTATTGATATACTGTGCATACAATGCAGTTGCAAGCATTTCCTCGCAGAAACTGCGAAATCAACGCATGCCTTACATTATACGCTCGTACTAAAAGTACGTAATGTACATGCACATATATTCCACTGTATTGAAATAATACTACAAATGAATTCAAATTTAGTTATGACGGAAAAGGCAATTCTTGCTAGCCAAATTACATTTTGGTCTAACTGGCTCACGCTTTTGTATGCACCTTGGCTAGATAAACCATGACCAGGATTTATCAAATTAAAGAAATCTAGCCTTATAAAGACATAAAAGGAATTATTGCTAGGTTGTAGTTTTGTTTCAAAAATAACGTAAATAATTAAAACAAGACAAAGCATACGTTCAATTATAAGATAGTATAGGATAACCATAGTTCTACCCTACCCTGTAATTACCAAACAACCAAAATAAATAAAAATCTGTTAGTTAAAAGAACCAGTTTTGGAAAAGGGAAAACAACTGCTAAAGTTTCGTATTTCATGTACCTTGATCTTTAAAAGCTACCAGAAGAAGAATCAGTGTTGCTATGACAACAGAACCAAGTCCACTATTCTGCTCTCCAAAATACAAGTGAACCAGACCTGCCAAGACTTTAATACTAACAGGCGGCGCTGCACTCGCTAGAAGCTCAAAATGGCGTCTACACAGAAAAAATCAGTTTCAACACTGATCAGTGTTAAGCTCAAATTAAAAAAAATGGAATTCATAAAAAGATTTCCACAAGATCACCCGAGGTTGTCTCAAGTCTTCTTCTTCTCTCTTCAGAAATGTCGCTAAACTTTGGTTGGCAATTTTGTCACATGATACTGAAGGTTTACCTATATTAATACCATTTTTGATTCATGCGATTACAACACAGCCTGCTTGCTTTCCATATGAACCAAATATATGCAATAAAAACTAGTTCTTCTACCTTTTTCCAAAAATGGCCTAGTAACTCTTAACAATTTTTAAGTTAATCTGTTGAGAGTAAGGTGCGATGCGTTATCACCCTGTATACATGTATGTCGTCGACTACCAAGGAAAGCATTATTCAGATTCTCTTTTAATTTGAGCTTGCATGTTACAATTTCAGCACAGGCGTAGTAATTCGCTAATTCACTTTTAAAACTATATTTCTCAATGCTCTACTAATCGCGGAAAATGTATTTCGAATTTGCCAAGAATCTTTCTCTTGATGCCCCGAGATATTCCCAAAGCGAATCAAGTAACTCTTACTTATGAAGAAAATAATCTTGCTTCAAGTGCTATGTTTACTCGGTGAAACGTGATGCAGTATTTTATCAACCCAGATTATTAGCACTGGCTTGTATTTTCCCGTTAAAGGATAAATTAATGAAGACGTACAAAATTTATCACATACAGCGTTTATAAGACACGTCCATTATAAGGTAATCGATATCTGCCTCTTTCGATCTCCTTCGTGGAATGTTCGTGCATATTTGAAATAAACCATTTGAAAACTGGATTAATGTGCAAGCAGCTCATACCATGCTTTCGATGCTCGACTATTTAGCCGTGATGAAAAGATGAAATCATCAATTAAAACTATAAATACAGTACATCATTACATTTTTCCCAATGCAGTTTTTATGCTTATATTCCGTATTTTGACACGTATTATAAAGATCGATAACAGTTGTTTTAGGAAAAATGTTCGTATTTAGTAGCGCGAAATGGAAATTGTTTAACCTTTTCAGCCTCACCCTGTACAGAATGCATTCATGTCCAGGGTGAGGCTGAAAAGGTTAAACAATTTCAATTTCGCGCTGCATGCGTCACAATTTAGTCAAGGTTACTTGCCAAAATATATGTATACCGGTGTGTACATGTGCAGGGGTAAATAACTTTAAGATTAGACACAAGCATACACGTCATTTAAAACAAATGCTATACAAGTCAGTTGATACAATGATAACGTCATATCAGCGTGGTGATTTGCACCTTATAAATGAGCAGATGTTCATTAGACGATTTTATTATTCATTAAAAGATTTGTAACTTGAAAAAGACATTTGTGCTCACTGATGTGATGATGAACACTTGCGCTCATTAACACGTAAAAACGAACACTTGTGTTCATCTCGTTAATGATGGATGGTTATGTAATATGTATATTAATGATGGTTTATGTGGCAATTAAATCTTCTAATCAGCACTATAAAAGTGATCCTTTTTACGTTGCCAGTCGTCTAATGAATTCTTCTAGGCGCTGTTCCAACACTTACGAGCTAATTTTACAATAAAAACACCAAATCGGAATAGAATAACCAATTCAGTCGCACCATGTATGTACAGAATTGACACTTAATATTAAATCGTAGATCTTTCAAGTTCCACCATCCAAGAAAATCGTTAATCAGGAGTTGTGGCATTTCGTTCTATGAATAATTTAAGCTTTGCGCGACGTCAATAATTTAAAGAAGTGTGTCGTGAAAAAAGCGATGTAACCAATTTAACATAAAGCGTGACAATACATCAACTTAAAAGCGGGATGATCTTTCTCAATAATTCGCCACCGACAGTTTGATAAGAGTCGAAATATTCAACGTGCAAATATTGCTTAAGCCAATAGTTTGATTGACTTCTTCGTTAATTTTTAAAAGTATAGATCATGTTAAAATACAATATCATGCCGCTGTAAAAAGTGTAAAATTACTTACCGAAAGTTAACAGGAGTAGATCCGAAACTGCTAGACTAAACAGGTAATAATTTGTGGCTGTTTGCATGGAACTCCTTTTGGCAATGACCAAGCAAACGCTAATGTTTCCGATCAAACCGGTCAAAAATATGATGGCGTAAACCACCGTCAGGATTATAACAATGTCTTGTGGCAAGTGTTTCGGTCCGAGATGCTTTTCCAGATAGTCGTCCAAAGAGAAATTCTGCAAAGTTTCATTCCAACGATAAGTTATTGCGCTTACAGTAATATCCATTTGACGACGGAAGTAGTAGCACACGTGGTGATGCGTCCCAGCGCTCAATTGCGTCTAAAAGCAAAGCGTTGAACTGAACTAGTTTTATATATTCAGACAGTGGGGTGCAAGTACAAGCCAGCAGCAACCGCACGCTGGAAAACATTGACTTGCTGCAAAGGCTATGAAGCGACGAATGACAAGGAGGAAGTAAAGTTGGAGGACAGGAAACATATTCTCTCCCAACTGCGCTTCATAATTCCATCTCTTAAGTTTTTTCTTGTACCATTCACACAAGTCAGAAATTGATGATACAATAATATGTAATTGGTTAGCAGTCCTAGCTGCAGAATCTAACCTGATCTTTCCTAAACTACTGTAATCTAAAAATCTCATTTTCATGGGCCGCATTTAACCATAGGCAATCACTGCGTACCTACGAGCTTTGAGGAGAAAGTCACTACTTCGTAGTGCCTCTTTTATTTCCAATTTTCTTCACATACTACATGCAACCTGTATAATACAATGCTATACAGTACATCTATCAAATATAACTGAAGGAGTAGTATTGAAATAGAAAATGAAATTAAGGGATGCTTAAATAGTTTTCTTAATGGAATAAAGAAATGAAATTAGTTTTTGGATAAAGGATTACAATCTCATTATATTTTGTCTGCCCATGCCCACTCGCATCCCCATCCTCCATAATACAATTATTAATCTTGATACAGGGCGAGTCAAAACAGACACCACTAGTATAATCTGCATTGAGAACCAAGGAGCACAAATGTTTATGGAGTGATTAGTTTAATTTGCAATTCATAGAGTATGTATAATAGCGCAGTACATCAATCTGTCAACGCTCTGGCGTCATAATTTAACCCGATTTAGTCAACTTGGCAAAACCTCACCTTGCTTAATCTTACGTAATCAAAACTAACCTTAAATAATTTTTAAATGTAATTTCTGATTTATATGTAGCTGCCCCTTAACCACCAGGCAATCACTGCAAACATACGAGCCGTTAGGAAAGGTCTGACAAGTTCTTTTGTATTTCTAGTTTTGTACGCCTGAACAGTTGAAATTCTCTTGTAACAAGAACTACGTGCATACTGGAATTTATCCATGGTAAAATATTTTAACTCAGATTGTAGGGAAACTCAATCAAAGATTTGAAGTTGAGTTCACTGGATATTTACATTAACAAAAGAAAATAAATTTTGAGTAAATATAATTTCGATTGGGAAATTTCTTAATTCCTTTAACATAATACTCTGTTTCTATTTCGAATATAATTATTTCATCACCAAAGGATGATTTCTTTAATTTGTCAAGGGCCCCGTTGGGTTGCCTTGGCGCCCTTGGGTTGTTGGGTGGAGCGCCCTCTGGGAGGGCAAGTCAACTTAAATTTAGAAAGACGTTTTTACGTGCCAAAACTATTATACTGTTCAGTTCAGACGTGTATTAAAATAAAGTACCTGTTCAGAGTCTTTAACAACTTTACTGTACCATTCATGTCAACCTTTTATTGGGTTATTTGCAGTGTTGGAACGGTGACAATTGTCATTACATTAACTGATAATTGAGCAGCTATACCGTTTCTGCACTCTTGCATTTGCCAAAATTTGACTTCATTGAAAATGGTAGAATAAGCACGTTGCATGCGAGCGCACGATAGCCAGAAAATCCCCAACTCAGCGTCGGCTTGACGTAATTACGAAATCTTTGGCATTGCTCGCGGCATTTCTCTGATTTCTCTGATTACCTACAAAGCTTATTTTGCCGAAATACCAGCTTACTTACGCCAACACTCAAGCAGAAACATCAATTACTTAAGCGTTGTCGGTATGCGAATGCCTGATTGCGGGGCGACCTTTATCCATTTAATAGAAACTTTGTTACTTAAGGTTTCTCTGTCGAAACTTGGATGGTGGTATTACAATGTACCTGAATACCTAGTTGACACATAGTTGACACAAGTCTACTTGATTATTAGAAAATCATATGACATAATAAATGTTTTCTACATAACCTAGACATGACTCTTAATTTATCAAACATTCGTGTAATGCAGGGTTGCATACCAGCTGTAAATCGCCATGGCAGCTGTACCTTTGTATTTTGATTATTAAATGTCGCAGATGCACAAATTACACAAACTCAACGACGCTCTACAACTTTCTAATTTGACTTTTCGTCCAATCTATAACGATTTAAGTTTACATTCGCCCACACCGAGAGCGTGACGTGCGTGTCATGCTTGATATATATTCTTGAAACATCACTTTACTTAACATTCAACTGTGAAATCAGATTTTACCTAGCTGTTGCCATATTGAAGTTATTTGAGAGGCCGAGTGAAATGACACACCCTAACTGTATGACGCTCAGGAAAAGTTAGTTGAACGTAAATGTAAAGATGAAACTCTAGTATCAGAAGCCATTAGCTGAAAATCTTCATCTGAATGCATGTATATGTGTAAGGTTTTTCAATACTGCATTATCCTATCAATGGACCAGTTGCATGAAACTTAAGTGTAAGCTGTATAACAAATTCAAAAAACAAAAACTGCACAAAAAGGACAGAAACTATAGAGGATCAAAGAACCTTGTTTATTGTTTAAATGAGGTCCTGTGATCCTCTCTCGTTTTTGTCTTTTTTGTATCTTATGTTAGTATTTCTTTGACATTTTTGATCGATATATTTTGCTGAGCTTTATTTACATTAACGTCTGGAGATTGTATGAAGGAGACAACGGCAAAATAAACATCATTCAGCTGCTGATGAAATGCGGAAGAAACCTTATACATGTATGCCTTCATTTTCTTGCGTTTCTTATTTAGGCCTTTGACATTCTACTGTTATGCAGTGAATACAGCAGAATAATATTCATTTGGCGTGTGTCATGATTATATGGGCACAATCTTTCATAAATATATACGATGCATTTACTAACTCATTATGTCTATTTGTGAAGCAGATCGCCTTCTGGAAAATGTATTCTATATGTTGCATGCAAATAGTAATAAATACGCTCTTGGTATGGGAAAATGTAACAATAAACAATTGTTGAGCAACGTTTTCGCTCGATTTTACATTGTCGCCATTTTGGAAATTCTTATCGTTTGCAAGGCATCACTTGATGACGTGCCAGTGATTTGATATATAATAAGATTTGAGATCAGAGGTACATACGAGTTTGAAATAAGATGTGCCCATATCAAATTGAAGAAGCGATATGTACAGTATGATCCATTTATATCGCTTTATAAATGTACAGTATATCATATAGTGTGCGTGAAACGTTCCCTCGTGAAACTTGCGAAGACATTCTTAGCGATCGTCATGAACAATAAGAGACACTTTGTTCATTTATAAGTTACAACGTCTACTTCCCAACAGGAAGTGTCGTTTCCATACTTCGGAAATAGTCTAAGGAAAAATACTGAAAGATGCTATTTATAACGTCTTATAAAAAGACCCATCAGGTGGATAAGCGTTTGAAATAAACAACTGCCGTCAAGCTGTCACTGTTATTCCCAGAGAATCATACTGTATAGAAAGCCAGATATTCAAATAAACTGCGATTCTTCCGAGGTAATAAACAAGGCGATCACAAAGTCCTTCTCTTTACTAGCATTGCAAAACATATTTAGCACACAAAAACTGTTAGTTACAAAGGTCAACTTTTGGGAAAACGGTGGAAGTACTAGATTTGTATTTAATGTACGGTTTAATTACTCGTTGTTCACATGGAGTATAATCAAGTGACACCGTAACCGCTTGGATATGGAACGGATATGGAAGCTTAATAATTCCATCACTATCACCGAGTAATTGCAACTTTAGGAAAGAAAAAGTAAACTCATTAAGAGTCCATCCTTGATCTTTACTACCGCATAAACACGTGGGTTTGAAATAAGATGGGAAAGTCTCCGGAAGTAAAGTTTAATAATTGATCATTAATATATAGCCAAAGGCATTCAAGTATCGGAAGTCCAATTAAAAACAGATATCTAAAATTTCGACGGAAACGTTAGTATCTATTATTGCTGTGCTCGTAATGGTAAACTCATTGACCCAGACTATTACAATGAAAATTAAAATCTAATGAAAGTTAGATATATTGTGGATGACTACTGAACTTCTCTCATCCCTTCCGAAAATTTGAAGCCTAGGCTAGAACACGAATCATTATGAACATTCCATGTTTTTTGGGGAAATATGAAAAAAAAAATCTTGAACGCGCAACAGCTGTCAAACTACATGTACCGTCTTGACGACACCACCAGCCAGTATCATAAAACTTCACAAATTAATTAGAGAATGGGTAAGAATTCTCGCTCATAAAAAGTTCCAAGAACCACGAAATTTAAAAATTACAAGGCAGTTTCTCATTTATTGTCATAGATCAAGTGAAGGGATAACTCAAGATGGGATTATGGTCTTGTATCCTCCCTATAGACATCAACTTTAAAAAACAGAGACTGTGTTGGGGTTTTCTGACGTCCCTATGGAAGCCATCTGATGTTGTCAGCGTAGAGCTTGGTTTCATTATTCGTCTCCCGCGATCATTAATTAATCTACCCTTTCTGTTGAAGAACAGTTGTTTCCATGGGCCTCAGCTACCATTTCCCTAAACGCCTCTTTATCATGGTGCTTGTTCTGCACGCAGATCATGGTATGTTTCTAATCGGTAAACTGCAACCATACAAGTCCATAACCGTTGCAGAAGTTTCACTTGGAGGCGCGGTAATAGCTACAAGGCGATCACAATCCTTAATTTGTAACGACAAAAAGAAACAACTTAGACTATTGATTTCTATGTACAGGGTGAGGCACCTGTCTCTCTTTAGGCCCGGTCCTGTGTTTCTCTCACAAATACTTGAATGAAATTGTACGTCATTGTCAACACGAATTTGTCAAAACCTACAATCAGTGAATGATCATATATTCGTATGTTGTGCCATGCAGGGAAAATCTCAATCTTTTTTTTTTGGTAAAGTTTATCATGATACTTAATCTGATGTGTCAAGCGCAACTTCAAAATAAAATCAAATAATGAAATGATTACCACAGTATAAAAATCACTCTAGGTTGTTCGCAGACCTCACGTTCTTCAGAAATTCAGTCATAACATTGACTGGCGATTGAATGTTTTTCGATGTTCATGGCATTTTTGATTCTACATGTAGCTATCGCAGCCCTTGGGAACCAAATACATGATATGAAATACTTTGAGTTCTTCCGCCATTTCATAAAATGTTTCTGCTAAGACTAACAGTGTTTTATTCTTATAATGCTTTTGGTAGCCCGACATTTATTTCCCAAACTGAATTTTAATGTATAGCTGAATCAGAATAGTACCCTATTATCAGCTGTATTTAAAATATCTCGAAAAATCTTAATTGTCTTTTGATTCCGTCAAGACAAAAAATTATAACTTCGAAAGTGAATTAAATTATATTGAGCTGTTGTTGGGTTCATGCACTTTATCATTTTGCCACTTTCAATCCATTCATCTTCATCGATTTTACTATGATCGTAGTGGTGTTCATATTCGGATTACCGGGTCAAGAGCTTCACTTTAAATGAACTAAATTTGGCTTATGACTGAAGAGCAAAAATCCTATAATCGATTGTGTTGCACACGTTGCAGATACGCACAGGGTTAAAAGGCTACATTCTTCATTAGTTGAAATAGATGTTGAAGCTCGCTTCGCGCCGGATTTGATGATTGCTTGCTGTCAGGACCCTCTGTGTTCAGCAATTGTTCTTTTTGGGGAGAGGGACTTTCAATAAATTGGTCCTCTGAGAGCTCATCCAATGACCCGCCTAATGGCCATTCACCTTCTTTTGGCTAGCACATGGGAAAATGTTGAAAATGTTCACATAGATCAATAAAATGTACTTCGAATTTATAAATGAGCAACAATAGCGACCGTTGCGAGCGACAGTAGCAATAGAATCCACAGACAACTAACTGTTCGAATGAAATATCAAAATGTCCAACAAGAAAAAGGAAGATGTGATGCAAACAATACATATTGGTTGCGAACACTACTTCGCTCAATGTATTTATCTATACGATACAAGCCTAAATTTACTACCTGTCCTTTTTTAAATGAATGGCGGAAAATATCCTTCTTATATACTTAATACCCATGTTAAACGTTATACAAAAAATGCATTTTGCATGCATTATGTTATATAAATAACTACTTATGGTATTACTTTTCGGTTGTACTATTTGTACATCAGAATAGTCTCTGCTCTGCTTTTAATGCGTTAGAGCACAGGCAAACAAAAAAGTATACAGACAAGATAAACAATTTTCAAATTAAAATGTATGACGCAAATGGAAATATCTATTGTCATTCATCCGGCATATCTCGAGGAAAAATAATAGAGCGCTAAATCCTGCTGATATAAGGCTTAAAACATTGGTATTTTGAAGAGATAAATTGTCTGCAAAAGCTCAATCTATATCCTTTTGCGAAGTCATCATATCTAAGCGGGTAATAGCATCGTTGGATTTTCTTTGAAATAAATTCGTAAGAAACGGCATAAATACAGCCAACTATAGATTATTTGAGGTCTGTCTGGGATTGACTTTATTGCATGCAAATCTAGTGGAAAACATGAAAATGACAGTATGTTATTATTGCCTTTGTGTTGATGAATGTGATGCATTGGTTAGACAGTATGTAGTATTGATTAATACAATTTGGACAGATGCAGCTGGTCTATAACCATCTGCTGTGTGTACTGTAGTCTACTCCTCAAAAAAAATCTTAATGAATCTGCTGCTTTTGCTTTTAGACGCAGTCTAAAGTTTATCCCTAGTTTTTGGACTGCTCTACAAGCGGTCATAGCCCTGCAGCATCTGTCCAGATTTCATTAATCTGTAATAGGCTAAAAGTATAACGACTTACTGGAAATGATCTGAGCTGCAGGGCTCTAAGCCTGGTCACTATGTAAAAAAGAAATCCGTTAACGGTTGAGAGAATCACATCTCAATTTTCTCAAAAATTGAAAATCTGAAAATTTAATGCTAGTTAAATCGAACGCACATTCAATCAGCGTCTGCGCTTCATTTATCCTCATAAGTAACATGTCTTGATTTTAGCTTTTACACGTTTTTGGACTGATAACGTGGTGCAAACCATAAGTTGGAAATGTTTTTTACAGGACATTTGCATGTTACTGCAAATTCACCTCGTGTAAGCTGTTTTGTATAATTTGAACATTGTTTTTAGCAATTAACATCACTTAGATGATGGAATAGGCTTCGTGCGATATTTTGCTGAGTAATCGGGGATTTCACTTCCCTGATTCAAACAAATATGTTAATAGGGGGAAGATTTAGTAATTAATGCACGAATTTCGAGTTCCGAACTCAATTCGTTACCGATTTTTGCAGCTCCCTATATTTTGCCTCTTGCTTAAAGTGACCTCTGTTGCGAAATTGTTGCACCATAGTCACGTCCTTTCCAGAGTATTGATCGTACTTGACGTCATCGTTTCAAAACACTGTAGATGCACATACGTTTTCAAGAGCGCCTTTGCCTTTCTGCGCTTCACCTTGCAAACAGTTTTGCAATTAATCAATTTGACCTTATTTGAAGATGAAAATTCCTTTCATAACGTTTTAGAATACATACCGTCGCAGTAAATCTTTGTTTATTCGTTTATCGTATTTAAGAGTATTTTCACTGGTGAATACGTGGTGTCGAATTGACGTCATCCAGTCTATCGCATAGGCGTTCGCATGGAAGCGATAGCACATTGAAAAAGTGAGGTAGGAATTGCATTTATTTTACCTACCTGGTAAACATGTGGTCCATATCATTCCCTCGACTCATGGTTCTTATTTCGAATGCGACGATTCGAGTGACACCGCGCTTTTTCCCGAAATAGGAAATGCAGCCAACAGACAACATGGCGACGAAATTCAAATCTAACCGCCACATGTCTATGCACACATCGAGAAGGAGCGCCGCAAATGTGATGCGAGGCAATTCGAATGATATAAAAGATGAAGAGTTACCTCACACCGGAAGTCTAGGTGAAAATGCTCTTTATAAAAGTTTTCAGTCTTAAATATTTACTTCTAAAACTATAGAATGCCCTGTACATACAGTATAAACTGTAGGAGGATGTGGGCTTCACCTATAGCCTAGGCTTAGGCATTATTATCCCATACAATGTTTGTTGTTACTTTATTTTTGCTTGTTTTAGAATGCTTACAGGAAAGATGAGGTATTTAGACCAGCTTTAAAAACGGGAAAGCTAGACCTATAGCTGATGTCTTTGCGATCATTAATTAAATGTCACAAATGCGCACATCACACTAATGTTGCGATGCGCAACAACCTTTTAATAGGCCATTTCTATACATGTAACTAGTTGGATATTAAGTCTCATAATCTAAAAATTCAACTAGTTACATTTATTTCTCATTTAACCATTTTATTTCACGCAGAATGAATTCAAGCGTCATAAACGAGTTTACATTCATTTACATGTCATGAATCTGTTTGCTTATGAATGAATTGTATGCGCTTTGAAATTCACACGTAGGAATACCCTTGCTAAATTATTCTTCGTGAGATAGGCCTACTCGTGGACAGTTTTTGTTATAAAACTTTCGCCTTTCCATGCAGTCAACAACGCGTTTATAGATCATCAGTGTCGTGTCTGTGCTTGAATAGCTTGTTAACCGTTGGTGTCATTTCGGTTGCCATGACAACTGTAGATCAACACTTGTCAGTGTTTTTGATGCATGCGTCCCTTACTTTTGTTATCCTCACCGAATTGCGCTGATCACAATAGCGCCAGTGTAACTGAGACTATATCTGGAAGGGGTTGGCCAAGACGTGATCTTCGATCTTATATTCACTAATCACCATGGATTTTCAGGGATTTTCTCAGATCTACGAACTGTTCAGTAGTCGCTCAATACCTTTGCAGTTGCACAGCATAAGCGCATTGTGAACTTTTCACATTAAAATTAAAATTGAACATCAAACACATAAAACAAAATACATATTATTTAGTTTATTACATCGTTCTGAACGAAACCAGATCTGATCTTGTGCTGTGATAATCGTTCCTATATTACCGGTAATATTTGGCATGAAGGACGAATCGCCAAGAACTGAATGATCAATAAAACTTATATTTTAACTTTATATAGCGTGAGTCAGAAATGTCTAGTTACAATGGTAAAATTTAGAGCATATTTTTTTCATAAAAATCAATCTTGTCTTCAGTATGTTTGAAGAAAGATACGATCGAGAGTATCATTTGCTTACAAGTCAAGTTAATAAATAAGTTCGAACATGGTAACTTATGATTCATTTGAATAGGTTGATTGTTATTGAATACGAATTTAAAGCAAAAACTTCTCTCTATCATACCCCAAGAATTGCAACATTGTCTCTTTCATCAACGCAATTGTGTCGATATTCACTGCAATACCCAAAAAATGTATTTCCAAATATAGAAAATTTCAATGTGCATGTATGTAGAGAATGTGGTAATAACCGAAGCATCAAAAAAGTCGTGACTGGGTGAATAGTAAAAAAACCACAAAATAACATTATTGATTTTGAAGAGGAAATGTGTTTTGTAAAAAAACAGCAGTATTAGAACTATGCAAAAAGTTGATTGCTTTTCCTTAATACTAGAAACGTGGCGGTGTCTACCACAGCTTTCCATCAGCAAATGTGTTGAAACTTGAAATTGTTCCAAGTGTGCATATGTTTTTCTCCAAAAATGCATATACAGTATATTTTATCAGCGGGCTATTGTATGCATGAATGATTCAGCAATGGGAATCTTTTATCCATTTCCAAAACGGGAAAAAACGATATGTCTTGAAATAATGAAATATAATGTAATGAACTCGTTTTCCGATGTTTAAAAAGCTAAAATACGGCGGCAGATGATTCGTAAAAATTGTTGTGATGTTCCTAACCGTATCCTAACAGAGGCTCGCATCACTGGAGAGTGATCAGCAAACATCAATGATTTTTTCTTTTTTTTTTGCTATCCAAGTGTTGTTCCCTGGGGCAGAAATATGCAGTTGTTATTTGCAACTGGTTAGGCTTTTAGCCAGTCTCACCTCTAGAGTGTTTAGGGACTTGGAGTGTTTTCAATCTACACACTTCATTCCTTCCCTGCCATGCAGTATTGTCGACCACAAATCAGGGACCAAAGCACGTGGAAAAAACTCGATGGAATGGTATCCAACAAATAGCAAATTGTAGGGCCTTGTCCTTGGCATTTGCCAGTTCCACTGTTGGTATAGTGGGTCGCGTCTGCGCACTCCAAATTGTTTTATACCTAAATCGCGCCCAATAAGTACATACTTCTTATACAGCGCACCACGATTTATAGGTGCGTGCTTAATCCTGGCAAAGGAGGCTGCATCGTTTCTGCTTTTATAGGAGAATCTCAAGCCCGGAAAGATGTGCTTGGATGCACGCCTCTGAAATTGTGATGAGCTACCAAAAAGTTTGAAAAAAAGCGAAAAAAGATCGTTACGTACATGGCTGTTGGTGCTTACATGCTTTCTGAAATACGGAAAATGAATGGTTCCTCGAATAACGACTATCAAACGACTTCATTTGTATTTCATCCGACAGAATGGAATGTGAGTACTGGGTTGTTGGAGGAATATTTGCTCTCTAAGCTGGGACCCAAGAGGTTAAATATGGACGTTGTGATACCCATCACTTTCGCTTACACTCTCATATTTGTCTCGGGACTCATCGGGAATGTGTGCACTTGTTTGGTGATTGTTCGTAACCGGCATATGCACACTGCTACCAACTATTACCTCTTCAGCTTGGCAATTGCGGACGTACTAACTTTATTATTAGGTAAGACTGATATCGTTATCCGATTTCTGTATTCGTGTGCCCGAACTTAGTTGTTGTAACTTGTACGTATATAATGCCTTGATCCGATTTGTCGTAATTAACTCGTAAATCATGCAATTAAATGTTAGTATATGGATGTCTAAATCGCGACGCGTTTACTGTTTATAGCTTTCATCTTTGTTTCAGGGCGAATATTTATATATTTAAATTTTCTTGGAAGGTTATCAGAGCTGAAATTAGCAGAATTCGATTTTGTAGGGATAAAGTTAACAGCAAATACCTATATTAAGAGCATTTCCAATTTGTATTATTATTCTTAGAACGTCACTTTTATTGTTTTGTGCGCCAAGTTCACTGGGAAACATTAAGTTGAATTTATCCATTCTCCACTCTCCGCCTGGCTTTTCTTACTGAATTTCATCCGTTTAATCCCATCAAAACAGTTCCAAACGAACTCGCACAGAATACACGAAAGAAATGCATTATTTATATATAAAATTGAATAAGACGAACAACGTCGTAATAATTGTAATAAGTATTAATGACGCTTCGCTGCCTCATGCATACAAATAATAGGCTCAAATCGAATATTTTTACTAGAGTATACTGTATATAGTTCAATGTAATTTAATGCTTACATTATGAAAGGCCTACTCGTAGTTCTGCAATATTGGAACTCAAAATAGATTTTGTTTCAGCTAGGGCATAATGTCAACATTGGAGACTTGGTGTACAAGCGCCAATAATTGACTTTCGGCTACAAATATTGAGTACTGCAGTGCTGTGAACTACATGGAATAATAGCATTTCAAATTTAAACTTTAATAACATTGGTTGCAGAATATCGTCATTTTGCACTAATTCTATAACTGTAAATTTCATAATTTACATTGATAGCATTAGAGCAATTAATAAGTGAGCCAACAGTACGTTAGGTACGCTGTATAACTTTATAATCGTATCACGTTTACAATAATTGCATGTAATTAGTGCGCACATTACTTTATAGAATGTTCGTCAGTGAAATAAGATGAAGTATTGATTTGTGCTATGAGTTGAAGAGCTTTTAAAGATTCAGAGGAGATTAAGAGGAGAAAAATTAACATTTAAAGAGGAGAGCATTCAGTGTTCTGGCGGCATTTACACTTTATTAGAACTTAAGACGAAGTTGTTGTAATACCGCAACAAAGGAATTAGGGTCGCCATAAATAATCGATTACCAATCAGTTGAGTGCACCTAGAATTTTTCTGAAAAATGAATGACTGTAGTGATTACGGTATATGGGTGGTGTCCTTTGCATTCAAACCTCATGCTTGTTATTAAAAATTAAATCTGGTTCAATAACGTTTTCTGCATTTAATTTGTTAGACGCGTTGAAAGAGCAATAAAGTTTCTCGGTTGCAGAGAACATTTGGGTGGAAACAAAATCTTGTGATGCTTTTTCGCATTTGAAATGCAAGGAAGACGTGTATTGCGTCCCCTATGGCACGATACGTGTGTTTAAACGTACGCTCGTAATTGTATATAATGTCGAGCTTTAGCTTTACTGCGTCTTTCGAATTATTTCGCTATTGGGCTAAATTAAATTGGATCAAAGCAGTGCCGTTAAGCGGCGACAGCTCTGAATGCATAGAGGATTTGCACGCATTCTTGAATCCCAATTATACAGAAAATAGAAATAAGGAATCCTCTTCTAACCAGAAAATTATTATTACAAATAAGAAAGACTTTTCTTCCCCGCATTAATCTTATCATTTAGCGTGAAGTGTAGGTTAAAGCATCCTTTAATAGCTGTATAAAGCTCTCTAGTATATTCAGGTGCACCTAAAGTTGTGGAATATTTAGCGATGATGAGTGGACTGGAATTTTTTAAAGGGAATCGTTATGTAACGGTTATCTGTAAATACATTTTCATTAGTCTTCTTATACACTGTACATAATTGCATACCTTTCCAATTGAATTCATTTTATTCACACTATGGTTTTGTCCTTTCTGTAGTTGTAATAAGTGAAGGACTTTACGAGCACCCTGTATTATCAAATTAGAAATGTCATTACAAGGGATGCACTATCAATGTCGTCTATTATAGCGTACGTGACTACCTTATTAAAAGATGATTAATATTTAATAACGATGATTGCCGATTTCAATATCCTCTCAGATCTTGCAGGTTATTCTCTCATAATTAAACAACATTATTAATATATTTGCGCACACTAAAAATATAAGGCATAATACAGTATGATGCAAAACTTAATTGCTTCAACTTTTTAAAGCAATAATGCACCTAATTATTACTATACTGTACGTATAAAACATGCGCTAGTTTTTCTTTACTGTAATTACCAAAATTATTGCATATTTAATTTCTCTCTGTTGTAATGTATCAGCGATTAATTACATACAGTACACGTGGAGTGAAGCTGGGTTGATGTAAGATGTAAAAATGAATTTTATGTTGCTAATGAAACAGAAAATGAAGTTCGTTAAAAAGGAAAAATCAGATAGATTGGAAGAACTACCGTGCCCGTAGAAATAAAAATGTACATATCATATTCGATGAATAATGCATCACTATTGGAAAGACTCAAGTTAATAAATGTAGGCCTAATAAGTATAATTCTTGTGCAGTTACTGTTGATTCGACAGGCAACTTGAAAGTCTTTTCGTGGCTGAAAAAGCAACGTGATTCGGCTTCCGTTGATAATTGCGATAACACAAAAATTTTCATAACATAAAATACAGTATGAAAGCAAAAGAAGGGCCACAACATTCCACATAATGTGAGTTGAATTTTTATGCATTTGATATTCCTGTAAATTCAGCAGCGCATGTCATTCCAATGGTTGACTATAGAATGACTAACAATATTCAAATCTGGATCGCATGTTGCATAATAAAATATGTAATATCTCCCATTACTCGAAACTGCTTACATGTACGTGACACTAATCATAATGCGATGAACCATTTGTGAACTTTAAAACTAGCATCTTCATCATATTTCTTTGACAAAATACTATGGGTTGTATAGGCTATTCAGTCCAATCATTTAATTGAATTATCCCATATTTCACTAGCAAGTTGCAGTGAGGCGTATGACAAACTGCAGCAAACTGGGGATTTGTATTTAAAATCAAGTCTAATTGCCTTCCAAAAATAAACGGCAATGGATTGCCAAGTGTCTCCAGGCTGCATTAGTTTACACCACTGCATTTAAGCTTAAATGAAAGCAAGCGTGATTGTCTTCACATACTTCGGCATCTTTTTGAGGAAACGTTGTGCTGCACATCTTTCCTATACACATCAAACTTAGCAATAGAGATTAACGATGGTTGAGTAGATTAACGTAGATGATAATTTTCATTTAGATTTGGGGATGGCCGGATGGGCTTCATGATCACCCTGTATATTAAATATAGTTGCACTGTAGCAAAAAAACAAAATATGCGCAACAGGTGTTTCATACTGATAGATTTTAGTGTTTTGCCTTAGGCTGGTATACATACTAGTACATGTATTTGGGTCTAAGCAGCCATTGAATACCAATCGGGCATAAACTTCACTGCACTCGTGCCATAAACCTGTGTGAATTTAAGCCAATTTCGTGTATGGTACGTGGATCTCTTCACCAGCTGACTGTCAGGTTGCCAGAAGCAGTTTCTTCTTCAAAGAAAATTTTCTGCATTTTAATGTTTGCATTTCCTATACATTCCCGGTCCTGGGTGAGGCAATATCCAATAGATGCAAAGTCCTCAAGGAATAACTCTATTTGCTGGATTTATGCAGGCCAACATTTGGGGGAAAAGTAATCACGATAACATACTGCATAATCTTAGTTCGGGTTGTGAAGTTATGGAAAGCTGTCACCTCGCAGTTATTTTGTGAAGCCTCGGGGTCATTTCATATTGGATTTTCTTTTTATTGGAATATTGGACATTTTATGGGTGAGCAAATCAAATGCGAATCATCGACCTTATTTTGTCGACATGTAAATGCGATCGTATTTCGTTTTACAATACAATATTTCTTCCAATATAATGCAAAACATAAATAGAACTGATGATTCGTGGTGTTCAATTCTTTTCTACAAAAAAATTTATGGTATGCGATGAAATGTCGTTCTGCGCGCCGGTAATTCCCCTGTGTCATCTAAATAAATGATCGAAATCATTCAGCCATCTCAGCAAAGATCAACTTAACGGAAGGCTTTTATCAAGTCCCAGCATAAGACATGTCATTTTTATCAACATAAAGACCCCCTATAGTGATCTCCTGTCGAAAACCCTTTTGGTTTTTCTTGAAGGTGGCCATGTATACCTACATGTACACGTACTGTATACGTTAGAACAATCGATCGAGACATTTGAAGGAAGACAGCAATGGATGGAAATTTAAATTAAATTATGGGATATATCACGAATTCTTCGAATTGAGCGAAACGCTTTTGTCATGAAAATAAAATGATGAAATTTTACATGAAAGAAGCAACAATTGAAAGGATCTCTTTGCTAAACTGAGCTTCTCGTGTCTTTTTTTATACTGAATATCTTTCTGAAAGCTCTACTCTTGAATAATTTTTTTTGCTATGCAGACTGCCTTTCCGAATGAAGTAAATTTAATGTACATTACATGCACATGTTATATATTTCACATTCAAATGTACATGCATGGCACGATATACATCTACTATTTTCTTCAGAACATATCCCCCAGCTCGTTAAACTAATTGAAATTAAATCTGCCAGATTTGGAACAAGAATTTGACTATCGTGTTTCAATCAACATGTTTTTCACCTGCAGTGTACATTGTATGCATGCATGCATTTACACCGAATATGTCGTTGATGTACAGTGTACACTGTATGTCAGCGTGAAAAAGAAGATTGCTCGAAGAAGGATTTGAGGCTACGCCACAGGGTATTGTCTCACAAAGGACATCATTACATTACAAAAATAAGTATACTGTAGATACTGTATTAGTTAAAGGACCAAATTTGAAAACGTAGAAGCACTATAGTCGGCTCAACGAGAAATGACAAATTCTGACAGCCAGTCAGAGGGATTCCGCTTATTGATAGGTTCGTCCTGGCT
>JAQFYZ010001511.1:0-22910 GCA_034695085.1 Cylindroiulus punctatus
CGATCACTATAGGGCGGACCTCCGACTTGCTAAGGAGCTTTTCGGCAGTGGGCACCCGTTTAGGCTCCGCCCTCTAATACTTGGATAAACGAATCGCAAACAGGAAATTGCATCCTATTGGTTGAACGGCGGCCATTTTTGTCTTCTCTCGTTGATTTGACTATAGTCTGTGGGACTCCTGTAGTTAGTTACAAGTTCCAAATGGAATCAGTTTGCACATGATGAATACATGTACATGTACGTATATTTAGCAGCACATGGTGATGTCGTTACTAATGCGTTACCTATACAAGCCACATGTACTGTACGAGCCACGTGGAGAATGAAGCCAATTTCAAATTTCTTCAAACCCCTTTTTTAACTTATCAAACATTCACAATATCAAAAATTATCTTCCAATCAAACCACAATTGTTAAGATTGAACACGTTTCGATAACACACCACCATCGCAAACCAATTCAACCCGGGCAGCGAGCACATACGAGATTATCCGAGGAGGTGTGGCAACTAGTGAAGTCAGGTGTGCATGTTGGTCGAAGTCCAGCCTGGGTTACATTTTTTGCCAGACTTAAAGCATTTCAGTGGAAACTTCAATGAGACCTGACTTGGCCTCAATTTCCCAAAACTTCGAAGGTGGGTGCGTTCAATTATTACGCCATCACATTTTCGTGATTCTTAGATCTCCCCCATCCAACATTTGAAATCGTTTCCAACCCCCACACCCAAAAGTGAAGATTTCGAATATGCTAAATTCGTATAAAATTAGTTCAAACGTGATGAATTTTAGCCCAAAATACGTACTATAGCTGGGACTAAATGTTTTAGAATTTGTCCAGACAAGTTGCCAGCGTGAAACCGTACTTGTACATGTACATCTCCAGCGCAGAATTCCTAATATGAATTCAGCTGAGGTCTGTCCCATTTAAGTCCTTCGAGTCTCGTTAAAGTCCCACTGTAGTCATTGAAGTCTGCAGTCAGTTTCAACAGTTGCCACCCCCTCGAGACATCGCTTTCATCCCAGACATTTGGGGTACTCGTATCCACGTGCATGGGGGGCACTGAAAAACTGGGCGAAGCACAAACACCACAACTCCATCCCAGTTAAAAACCTGAGCCAAAAATCACAGAAAACAAAAATGTCGACCTGTTCACTCAGCTCCGTGGTCACACATCCGAACAGCACAATGTCGTCGCCTGTCATTTTGACGAAGTCGGATCCTGGCATGGCCCGTCGGCCTTAGCTCGAGATCCTCCGGCCCGGCCTGGAGAGGAAAAACGTGTCCTGGAAGCCCGAAAACGCTTCCCAGCCTAAAAATATCCGAGGCGGGTGCAGAACACGAAGGATGCACTATGAATGGAAGTCCCGGTCCAGGAAGCTCTCTGGGTGGGTGCGTTCCCCATTCAGAGGCAGAGGCAAACTGGCTGGGTGACTCGTCTCTAATCAGGTAACCAAGGGGGCAGGCCCGCCATGGCAAACACACCACGATACCGTAGCCCCTGTTGCTGGAAGCTCCTGGAGCCCGGCCAAATCCCACCCAATGAAACTAATCTTCGACTCCCAATTAATTAGCGTCGATGACGGCGAGGCCTCCTTGCTAGACGGGTGATAATTGAGCCACTTACCCCTTAATTTCGCCACTCGAGACATTACCAGCTTTGCTGGGCTAACCTATTTCTGGGGAGTTCGGATTTTCGTTTCGATGTAGGTCTGTAACCTTTTTGGCCCATGGCACGCTTCCCCAAACGTTTCAAATCCGGAAAAACAAACAACTACTTTACACAATTTTGGATTTTCAACTTCACGCAAAAGCTTCATTTATTTTGTATCATGTAGAGTTTGACGTCCTCCATTGAGTAGCAACGTTCTGAAAGTCGTGAATACACAGTTACACAGTTTACTAAAAAAAAATAAAGATGAGAACATTTATTAATAAATGGGCCCATTGGGGTAATTCAGGACTTTTAGAATGCTGCTACCCAATGGGGGATAAAAAATTCTATATCATTATGGTAAAAATTAAATTTAGCGTTTGTGTTATAAAATCCTATATTGTGTAAAGGATTTTTTTGCATGGTAGGCATACCCTTTCAAACGGCTTTAAGGAGGGGAAAAAGAGTCAAATTTAAGACATGAGCATCAAAAGGATTTAAGTGCCAAAACACAAAGTTAATTCAAGCAATATGATCTATGAACCAACCTTAACAATATTCAAAAGGGTGCGGCATAACATGTTGTTGATTTAGGCATGAGAAAATCAACAACACAACATGTTGTTGATTTACACATAAGCAAATCAACGGTATTCGTGTTTTGAACGTTCATACCGATATGCAATTGATAATAAACAGCGAAAATACATACAGTAAGTTAGTGCTGCGCATTGATTGTGACCCAATTGCTGCCGAAAATCGCGACTGTTCAGATTACTCCTACTAACTAAATCCTTTCTAAATAAAATCCCCAGACTTTCAGGTTTCACCATGACCAAGAAATACCTAACCCTTTTCACTGTTTTACTTACAATAATCACATCCACTTGAACTTTCCAGGAAGTTGTAAAGGATTGATTTCAACTTTACTATGACAAAATTCGCTTTGTCATGTCTTGAGCAACAGTAAATTATAAAGGGATTCCCTGCTCGTTGTGCCAAAATCGACACTAACTATGCAAACCATGTCTAATAGGATATGGAAAAGGCAATAGGACATAGGAAAGACAAAAAATGATATGGGAAATCCTTGTTCCCTGGTATTGGCATTCATACTTGGCATGCAAGAAAAATCACATGCCATACAATGATAAATTCCCTGGCTTTCCAAGCTTTCCAAAGTCATGGGAATCCTGAGGGGTGTCTATTTTGTCATCCGAATTCACAACTCCAAGCAGATTTGAATGATGACTCATGAAGAAAACTGGGACTCCTTGCGAGTTTTTTTCTATCAGCTAAGTTTACTGACCCAGGACAGTAAAATCAGACGGAGAAAAATGGAGTACAATTCAAATTGTACTTCAAAAATAAATGATTCGAGGGCGTAAGTTACGAATCAGTGGTTTGGTTTCATGTCAGTCGTTTGCAACGTTTGTATCAATAATTGCTTCATGGGAAATGAGTTACGCTTACAAGAACCTTATAAGTTTTTGCATGAGCAAAATCCATCCCATGCCATTCAAGATAACACTATTTGCATAAGTATTTTTCTCCCTTTATCAGGTCGTGCAGTCTTTGAAATTAATATTGATCCATGAGACCCGAGCACCTGACTCAAGCCACCCAATCACACTAGGTTTTTAGTACATGTTTGAAAATTATAAATTAACATGCTGATGACATTTCCTCAAATTGCCTAACTTTAGGTAGTGATGTTTGTTCTACAACAACTGCTCAATGCACATGTTGGGAAACTCTGCATACGCTAAAGAAACAATGGATCAGAAGTACACATAGGATAGCCATGGCCCTATACCATTGCCAAGCTAGAGAAAATATCGACAATATCATTGGTGGAAAACCAAGCTGCCCTTCGAAACACTAATGATGTGTACAAGCACTTAAGTTTATGAACCACCTGATAAATTTACGAGAAAACTGAGAATCTTTCAGCCTTTACATCTTCTGCAACGAACTATTACAGCACATCCAATACCATGCAAATACGCCCGCATATAACGACCTATTAAATAAAGTTTATGAACAATTGTAAAGCCTGACACACGTGATACTCTCATCATCTAAGGATGTCAGCTCATCACCAGTACTAATCCTGTCTTGACGTCAGTTCTGAGAAACAGCCTTCACTTCTGTTTTCGTACAGTGTACATAAAAATTTCCGACGAAATCTCGTGTAAAATTGACAGAATTTATCCGAAACCTTACCTGGTCATCGACAACAGTCCAGCACATGTTAAAGCCAGAGTATTCTTGATACCTATGACTTCTGAGCGCCAATTTCGCTACGGACGTTGGTGCAGCCTGGATCACTGGCATGCACCAAAGAAAACATTTGACCGACTAAATCCACTGACCTAAATAATCCCTTTTTCACGTAACCCTCGCGATGGATTGTATCACCCTTGCAGAAGCCTACGTGACAACAAGCAGGTAGGTAAAAGGTAGGCTAGTATCTGGGTCAAGTTAAGGTTAGCCCATGAACTCAGTGACCACTCCATTTGAGAGGTAATACTGCATGGGACATGGTAGCATTCAGGTTTGCTACTCCTTCAAGGATTACATAATTTTATACAACTGTACAACACTAAGCTGAGCTGACCAGAGGTGAGTACACTGTTCAAGATATTTTCTACATGTAGATCAGAACGGTAAACTATTGACGCCAAAAGCTAGAGTGGATAAGTTCAGTGGACAATAGTTGAAACAGAACATGATGCATCTTCATTTCTCAACTACTAGCCCTTAAAAATTGGTTTTAAATTATCAGACTGATTTTGTTAATGTCCATCATTTCACGCACTGAAGACTTGGAAATCCCTAGATGAATATTTAAAATTCACCAATCGATTAAATAATATGGTGTAAATTGCATGAAATTAAGTGTATTATATGACGTGCTAAGCATCAGATAATTCCTTATCACATTGCCAAATCAACAACCTCAGCATGATTTTCAGACTTCTACATTGCATAACTATTTCTCATTTTCCATTTTGTATTCAATGAGCGTCAATGTAGCAAGTAAATAAAACTGCATCAGCAGAACTTTCCCACGACGAGTACAGACCCAACCCCTTCCATATAACTCCAAGAAAAAATAAAAGCTTTTCTATGATCATCAATTTTCAATAATTGATAAATCTTATTTACAAGATAAGTGTAAAGAAACTGAGGTTTCCAAAGCAAAAACTTCAGAAAACCTTCTAAAGCTAAGATCGTCGAATAATTTTTAAACAAACTAAAAATTTTAACGAATAGTAACGTGATCTGACATTGTTTGGATACAAATTGAAAAAACTATTGATTTGAATCAAAGCGAATGCTTTTTTTTCAAAATATCCACAAATCTGCAGCCAAAATTGACTTCATCGCTTCCAAGGACATCAATTGAAGTCGTTGAATATTGATACCTTTTTTTAGAAAAATAGTGAGACCTGGCCTCACACTATGGCATGCTGGAATATGCAGTCTGAAATAGACTGCTAGAGGACTCGCCCAATAAGTGAGTAGCAAATGTGAGACATGTCTCATGAACGGTCTATGATAACGGACGAAGTGACCCAATTGGCAATTAACGTGCCGAACAAGTATGCATAGTACGGCAGAATACTTACATAAATGTAAATCTATTTTAAGAAGAAACAGCAAAGGCTTGGCACCTACATGGATTTGCACGCAATGAGAATTCCACCCAGCCTGCAGTATAGGCTGAACATGCAGGAAAAAATGCTGAGCCACTACGAAGCAAACTTTCCGAAATGATTTAGTTCAAATCGAACAGATCATTTCTGCGTAAACGAAATGAAAAGATAACATATAGAACCGAAGAAATCAGAGTGGAAAACTGGGTGGTGGCTGTACCAAAAAGTAATCACCGAATGGTCATGGGCTAGTTTCCATTTTGCCCTGATTGGGAGAGAATACCAAATGAAGTATTTTTTGTCATGGTTTTTTCGTTGTTATATTTAGTGAAGCAAAATGCACTCCATTTTCGAAAAAAATATTTCACAGAGAGGCTATTTCAACTTCTAGCAAAAACCTTTTGATCCAAAAAATTATAACCATTGGCATTATGGGCAATGCACCAGTATGCACTTTATTCAATGAAGTAAGCAATTACATGAAGGAATGTTATTCTTTGGTGTGCATTCATGAGAATTCAAGCACATAATGACACAACAATGATTATGACATTACCTTGAAAGTATTGCGCCCTTTCTGAATCCTGACAATTTAGAAACGATGCTTTCCAAATAAAAAACAAACCACCCAGGATGCACATTTGTGTCCATCCCCCCCAGAGTTTAAACTACGAACGAGCTGTTTAGCAGATACGAAGCAGTCAATTTCATTTGGATATCTAAAAACCTTTCATTTCTGCACTGTAGCGGAACTTCAGTGGGTGATTACATGCAGCCACATTCGCTAAATTTATCCAGAATAGCGCATTTATGCTTCAACGCTGTCCAGTTCTTGTTTGCTCACACATCTGATTTAATTTGCAGCATACCTCATCATTCCGTGGCAATGGAGTTTTGTTATGGAGATGGCAGCACAGGCCAAGACAAGCGACAAATCGCACTCACGTGTCACAACAATACTTCTGCAGTTCATCAACATATGCAAAAATGCAAACAATGAATTTCCATTGATACGTTAGCTTTTTTACCTTTCATTATATCCCGCTTATCTGAATGTCAACAAAATTAACGTACAGCATGTGCACGCATGACTCAGCCAAGCCACTAATCACTGATTATGCACCACGATAATAAGCAATGATTAGACAGTAGGTGATCAAGTGTTGCCCAAGACTTAAGGACGTCATGCCTTGCGAGAAAATGAGATCAAACCAGTTTCTACCTGAGAGTGAAACTGTGAATATCATGCCATGGCCTGTTTGACAATTCCAATAAGGAAGGTGAAACGTATCTCAAGTTTTTGCAAGTGTGTGTCCATGCTGCGTCTACTCATAAGATATATAGGTCACAATAAAATTTAAAAAATACTTTCTTCCTAGAAATGCGATATGAAGGTGGCGCCACGATGCTAACGATGACTAACGTGAGCTAGCTCTACAGCCAGATCGAGCTGCTGTGCACTTCTAAATTCCGCTTCAAAAGCTGATTTCAAGCAAATTATTACAATAATCATTATTTCTGTTACAAACGTGATGCTACACAACAACTACACTTATGCCGATTACCAAGAGTCAAAGGGCAAACCTTGGAATTGAGTCATCTAGGCTATATGGATATGCATGTGTATAGACTAACAAAAGGATTACTCACCAGCAAATCTCAATCAAGAGCAGTCCTCGGACAAACGAGCAACACTCGTAAATATGATGATCAGCATGGTCTTTAGTGTAAATTATTCGTCATAAATCACAAGGTGACGGAGCAACCATTGATTCAAGGCCTGATTCATTCGATTCCACCTTTCCAAGCACACGCCGACGGACGCCCATGCAAGGCCGTTCAGTCTCGACTACGGCGCTTCAGCTTATTGACAGTCAGCAAGACCTACTTTCGCAGAAATGCTTTCGAACAGGTGGCGCTAGTAGAAGTTTCTATTTTTGAACATAAAATGCAAATAAGAAGCTTTGTGTTGTACATACATTAATTTTGAAAAGGAGAGAAAATAAGCCATACCTGATATCTCAAGTGCTGACTGCGGGTGTATTAAATTTAATTAATTTTGAAAGAAAATAAAAAATTAGTCCAAACTATAGTTCGAACATTTTGTTTTTATGTTTTTTTAAAAAAATGAATGCTTAAAATTTTCTCGATTAATTTATCTTTAACAGATCGAAGTGAAATTACGGTTGCTTAAATTTGTTTTGAGCATCAAAGTATACTGACCAGGAGGCTGTCTTTGCTTCGACCGTTGTGGAATGAGGACCGTCCACTACAGTCCCAGGAAAATACTAACATGACATTCAGCAAAATATATTGCTCACCTATTGTAGGTGGCGCTACTGCAACGCATCACGGAACAATATCAGAATTCCTCAAAAATTCCAGCTTCACGGCCTTGATTATTTTCGAAATTATTAGCCAAACTGAAGCACTGAAGAAAGTTCAGTGCTTTATTATGTTTGGGCCCCATGAAACTAATTTTTATCAAGCTAGTAAAGAGAGGTGTTGTACTATCATTAACTTTCAAAACTGCATTATGTGTAAAAATAATTACTACTAAAACATACTCTAGGACATGACATGCTACTGTCCCAAGTAGCTTACCGCCCGCCCACAATGTACTGTAGATGACTAAATGATTTTTACTGTACATGTCAATCTTTCCCGATTAGGATTCACAAAACTTAAAAGAGTTTCAGTCTGATTTCAGAATCTGTGCAAAAACAAACAAAGACAATAAATGTTGACAAATGAATTACAACTAATTTATTCTCTACCCATAAGAAAGCAGCGCCATTTCAAGATTGCATGGAACCGAACGAGCTCCCAAATGCAGGTTTTGGCTTCAATTTTCCGTCTCGCCTCTGGACAATTAAGCCCGAATGAATCAAAATCACAGTCATTATTTCAGTTTGGCTGGTGATTACCAGACTTTCTGATTGCTAAATTCTCCTTCAGGTGGCACATCCTATGGCGAGCTAGGGGTGGGAGCATAATTAAAGTCGATTAAGCAGAACAGAAAATATGATGGAGAATAGCAACACCTCGGGGATTATTATGGCGGTGCTGTGCTGGCTTTGCCACATGTTTACCATATGATACGAGTACTAAAAAATTAAAAAAGGAAATATTACAACAAACGAATGCAAGACAGCGATGGCACGCTTAGACGTGTTCTACATAAATAATAATAATCCAGCATTTGGTCGTTCAGGTCGTTCTAAAATTATTATTTTTTACCATACTGGCTCCATTTCTTAAACGTTATTTGTATGTACAATACCATGTATTTTTAAGCAAGAAAATCAATTTTTTTTCTCTTCTTGATTTGAGTTTACAACAAACTGTGGCAGATTTCAGAATATGTAAAAATACACAATTCCCTAAAAATGTGAAACTTGGGATAGTCCTGATTTTAAAAAGCCACCTTTAGCTTTTGGTAACAAACATTTACAACTGGTACGTCAACTAATTGTTCTGGGTCTCGGAAGGGAAAGCGAAGCAAAAAAATTAAAACGGTCGTTATGTTTAAAAACATTATTTTTGATTCCTTTCTGGCTCAAACTTATGTGCGCTATTAACACTGATTTCTTTTACAAAATCCTTATTTAGTTATTGGATAACCTGGCAAATTCAGACAAGTTACAAGCCCTGCATTCCCATGTTGGGGAGCAAACAAGCAACCACCAATAAAGAGTAAATGAAGAATAAGAAGGTACTGCATATTATCTTGAAATTACAAATGATATACTCTACAAACATTATTGAGAACAAGAAATAAATACAACTGATTGGAATTTGAGAGCATAGAGGTTGGATTTTGTGACAGTACCTTGTAAGGTAAATAATTTTCCCAAATTCATTTCTTGAACAATTTGCTTACAGCTTTGTAATTTCAAACGAGATCTCTTGTGGCAAGTACAGTAAAACGTGGTAATAACAAGGCATGAGTAGGAAGCTCCAGGCTATTTTCATCGACAAAATCTAAGTAAGGATGCAAATGGTTTGTGGCTTATTGCTGATAAAAACCTATCCGAGCAGAAATTCCTTTGATAAATACACTTTCTGTCAAGAGATGTGAATTTGAGCAATTTATCTTATTGCTGAAAGCACGTGTTGTGCTTCTTACATACAAAAACATAAAATATTTGCAGTTGCAACTTAATCATAACTTTTCGCTAAAAAAAGCTACAAGCACTAGCTTTACAGTGGTACATGACAGAAGTGGGAAACAACTTCTAGCCTAGGTGCAGAAACCTGCAGCATCCAAGACAATCATAAGTAGGATTTTAGTGCATTGCCACAAGAAAGGAAAAAGGCTCCAAATTAGCTGTGGATGATAGATGCAACTCGGCTTGCAATAGCTTCGTTTGAATCAATTGAAGTAATCACCAGGCAGAAATTGTCTGCATCGCTTTTCAAAATAATTTAGCCGCCAAGGGCACGAGTAAACTGAAAATCGAGCACGTGTAGCAATAACAGATAGGAACGTTAATGAGAAGGGACATGCGTCACTTGTAATTACCGTACCAAAAAAAATAATAGCCTTCGTTTCCCTGCCGAGCCTTTCATTCCGATTCCTTAGTATACATAAAATAAAACTTACCCTCATGGTCACTTTAAAATTAAATACAGAAATTCAAAAAAAAAAAAATCTCCCGAACCACGAGCCTTTGGCTCCATTCGAAATATCGATGGCGAGAGGCCCATACCGTCATTTTGGCATTTCCTCCTCCCGAAACTGCTCGCATTGGCACACAAGCTTGTCACGCGACACGCAGTCGGTCACATCTCTCCGGGCTTCACGAGTTGCATGTTGAAAAGCAAGGGAAATCTTTTATCGAAATAAAAACAAAAACCTAACAAAGCACACCCTCTCCCCCCACAGCATCTACAATCTTCTACGGGTGGTGGGATTGAAGGAGAGCAAGCGACCTCTGACCCCGGATTCGCAAGTAGGCTAATGTATATCACATAGTCTCGGATTATTCTAGCTGCATTCATCCATAGCGCTTTCTGGATTAGTTTTGGTTTTGTGTTTTCGGTTCGGGGAAAAGAAGTTACTTTTCGCACTGACGGAAGAACGTATTTCCCGAAACTGCGGGACAGGGGGTTTGAACGTCCACTTGTGTAAAGACTAGAGCAAGTGGCGAACGGCGCTCTAGCCATTCATCCAATTTAAGGACCAGGACGTTAGCAACGCGGCTGCGACCAACAGCCAAAGGGCGCTCGTTGAGCAGGCAGCGCCGTGCGGCCTGGCCGTAATGGAAGGTGTCTTGTATCCATCCTCGCCGGGTTTTTCAAAAGTTATGTCTCCGTCTTTATTAGGTTTACTCTTCGACGCTGAAATAAGATTGGACAAAAATTATCAGCACACAGTCGTACATAACCACAATGGTGAGACGTCACGGACGAGGAAAATAATCATGCACACGTACGCTTGTCTTCATGTTTATTGTCATAATCGCCAGAACTCTCGACCCCTGAGCCGTAAGAATAGTCTTCATCGTCTTCAAAATTGCCATGCTTATTATTGTAGGCCCATCCACTTCCGCTTCCATCATTTACTAGGAACGAATCCGATTCCGGCAGTGCCACAGTCCTGCTGTTCATTATCTGGACAAATAAAGCAACGATTAAAGGTAAATAAATGGTAAGGGGGACACCTTTTGTGCACTGGTCTTCTCAATTCAGTTCGGGACATACTTGTCGCATGTGTTTCAGCTTGTCGATGAGGTGTGCGAGTTTAGAATCTCTCCAGTGCTGCATTTTCAGCTCGGGGTTGTACTTCTGCGCACTGAGGCCAACGCCAGCTATCGTTTTCGAGTATCTGCAAGTAGGAAAATCAAAATTTAAATACACTGTGACCAATGCACATGCTGTAATTCTAAGATCTCTTAGCTTGACAGGAAATCATAAACACATGCTTAAGATTTGCCCGTGCATTTATAGTTGCACCCATTTGAGATTTGAAAATGTAAGGATCACATCGGTAAGTAGGTTAAATCTGGTCGGCGTTATTCACAGAATCTGTAATCACGACCAAGCCGTGCCATTTTTGAAAAGCACGCCTAGTGACATCATCGCGTGCCATCAAGTTGTCAAGCGTGAAACACGTCCGCGCAAGCGAGCTTGTCTGAGCCCAGAAATAACTATTGGCATCGGTTTCACAACAGAAATATTAGGTGAATGGCCAAGAATGAAGCGAATGAAGCTGCTCTCAGAACCATTAATCGAATCGATAAAACTCCCAAACAAGCGCCAAATTTGCGAGGACAGGAACGAAGTCGTCACACGGCAGTCTAAATCGCTCGGAATATGAAATAATATTTTAAGACCCTTTTCAGGATGATTGAAAAGGAGCTGTTGCCAGAATTTATCGATTTGCCCAGCAAGACCGCGAATTATGAAAAGTACTTCGCATCATTAATAATCATAAAACCTGCTTTAATCTTAGAATTAACGACGAGAATAACTTTGTTCAACTCGCAATCAGTATTCAATCTCATTACGCAAGCACATCCCACCATTAAATCATCCAAATTTATATGGGGTAGTAGAAGCTTATTATCAGAAGAAAAATAAGGATAAACTACGGTATACTGTATGTCCTGCTCCAAATGCATTGAAACTCGACCCGTCTAAAATACAAGAGTGACACCTGCCCTAGGCCCTTAGCCACAAGGGAGGGTTTCCATTAGATTCTGAAGTGAGATCTCCCATATGCATTTACGAAGTTGTTCAGGACGATGAGCTCAGTGTATAACATATCTGAAAACACCAACTCTGGTGGGGAGCCCCCTATTCTAAATGAACTTCATAAACTTTGAACGTGGTGTCCCATAACTCAACGGCGCACTTTTTGATTTAACTGGCCCTAATAACAAGGCAATCACTGCCAGCCAACGTGCCGTTAGGAGCAGCCCACCTTCTCATAGTGTACAGATGTACCTACATATTGCTAAAATAATTCTCGATAACGTACAGGAACCATATCAATGGCAAATATGAAGAAATAAATTAGTGACAAATGCTTGGAAAATTAGTTGCATATTAGTGTACATAATGTACCGAGCCCACCTTCTCATAGATGTACCGAGGCACATACCTACATATTATTGCTAAAATATGTTTTCGAAAACGTACAGGAACCATATCAACGGCAAAGATGAAGAAATAAATAAGTGACAAATGCTTGGAAAATTAGGAATGTTGATGCTGGCGAACACCCCGATGCCTAAAAGATTCAGATCGAATCTTTGTACATCAGCAGGCCGAAAATAGCACCGAAAAGTGACGCGAAGACAGGACTGACGTGGGACTAGCATCTTGCCAAAATTCGCCAAATGGGTTCTAAAAATTTAATATTTCCCTGGTTCGGTTCGCCATGTGCCAGGCAGACCCACTGTCTCGGGAATCGCGACTACTGAAGAACAACCGCCCCAACCAACATTTTATTGACTATTTGTCGGAGCATCCCCATCGCTCAGTCCGTGTTCCGTCTCTGTTATCAATCTGTCATCAAGCTTCTTCCCTACGCAGCAGTTCCCCGCCCTGGGTTCAATCTTAGGCAGCCCCATAAAACCTTCATTAAAGGCTGGTCCACATAGCCAGGACTCTCGACATTGGTCGAGCAACGTGCAACGATTATTACTCAATCATGGCAGATGGTGCGAAAGAGTTGAAAAGGACACAAAGGGATCAAAAGCAATTACATTTTCCCGGCTGGAAAATCGCTGTTTATTTTCAATGCGAGAGTTCCCATGGAATCGATAATGTCGCTTTTGAGCAGCCTAAACATTTGGCGGCTAATTAAATTTATGCAGGATTTCGCATCAACTTCTCCAGCAGGGGTTTCTCACTGAACTTGGCATTGATCTTTGTTTATCTTAAGTCTGTCAACATTTTGCGCGTGTATTTGTGCAGTATGTGACAATTTGCCATGCATTTACCAGGCTTTGGATTAGCACCCCCTAGGCGACCATTAATTTCAGCAGGTTAATCTACACGTATATACTGTACGAGATAAAGTACGAGGTAAAAATAATGCATCATCGAGTTGCCTTAGAGATGATGGGAGTTTGCTTGAAAATGTCAAGTTTGAAGATTTGGCTGCACCAGATAACATGTGGAACTTTCCATTCAAACAATACAAATATTGCCCTATCAATGATATACTCTACTACAACTAAAGGACACCTTCATGAGCGGTCTTTAAGAGAAAGGTCTCGCTGTGCTGTCTGACTCTCTACCTCCCCTTACATCACTGAAAGACAAATTTCCAGTCAAATTAAAGTCTTTCATCTAAAAGGAATGGAATAAAAGTCTCATTCTCTCTTTATTCAACTGAGGATTCAGAAGCCATACCGAACATATCAATGAACAGAGATTTTCTCTTAAAAAATTAACAGGAAACGCTATTGAAGAGTCACCAATGTGCAACGTTAACGATTTGGCACGATTATTAAGCCGTGCAGAAAATTTGGCAGGGTCTTACATTTAAAAGGCAATCTGCACCAACCAACCATTCAGCAATATCCCAAATTTATGGCAAAATTGAGATTTGATTTCCAGGAACTGCCAGATAGCGTCTCAAGATTTCCGCATAGTGCTAGGGCCGCTAACTCAACAATCCAATTACACATCAGGAGGCCGTTCTCTTCAGATACTGATCAGCCACTGCCAAGAGACTGTTCATCTTCATGCAATGCTCGTGCCTAATTATGGTTTATCACTACGGCTAGGGGCCTTCCTAGTTTCTTATTAGAAGCTGGAATTAAGACAATCTTCAGAGGACACGGAGTGCGATTTTGCCCAGAATTATGACGACAATTCCGAGCCCGCAAATATGAGCTTATCTTCCTCGAATTTATCGCCAACCAGCTCAGCTCCCCAATTAGGGCCCTTGTAGAAAGGCTTCCAGAAGCAACGATCAAACCGCTCCCATGTCAGACCGAAGAACGGTGCAACAATCGCTTTTGATTTCAGAGATGAAATTGGTGGTGCCTATTGATTTTTCGGATCTCATTAGTCAAATGCTCGGCCAATTTTCATAATTATTCTACCAGCCTTTGCTTGGCTGCAACATTAACGATCTGGTGCAGAAAGGGGGGTGGGTGAGTAACCCAATCTTTTGTTTTCTGCTAAAATCAGAATGAAATTCGCCGTAAAGTGCTCCAGTGATATTCAAAAGTGTTTCTCCTTAATAAGTTGCATCGGAAGGCATACCCTCGCCTGTTTTGGATGCAGGAAATGTAATTATGTTAATTGAGAGATTTGATGCAATTAAATTCTTAATGAAAGACAGCTGGATCAGCCTCATTGTACAACTTTATAGCCGCTGATGTACATGAGCCATATTTCGCTCGAGTAAAAATAATACGCCGCTATTAATTATCGTATCCTTTTTATAGCCAGCTCGAGAAGCCTTGCACACAAGCGAGTTATTGTCGCTCTTTTTTCCAATGGCAAACGCGTGCTGCAAAATCAAGGCCCCACAAAAGGCCCGGTCCTAAAAGTTGTACACCGTGACACAATAGTGAAGCCTGCCATTAACTGTACAAATTGAAACATCGTTGATTTCAACCAAAGTCTTAAATTTCGAAAATGGGGGCAAGTAAGGGCTGAACGTGTTGGGTGGAGCAGTAGTTAGTCGAATTTGTTTTCTTTCATTGCAACTAGCCCATAATTTACAAGACGAACGTTAAAAATTCACTTGAAATATGAAATTGTTTTTTTCCAATTAAGACTGGGCTGAAGCAACGCAATTTGACCTACTTTGGGTAAACGAGATGTAAGTAGTAACCCACCTGAAAGATACTGAAGGTGGGTGGCCATGTTATCGATTGCCAGTATTAGTATAGTTTCAGTCCGTTTGAAGTAAAAAGAGTCACCGTATACAGAGGGGCTATATTTATCCCCTTCGGAATCGGTAGTGCATTTTGTGCATCTCGCACTAACAGTTGTTTTAAATCAACATCTGAAAAAATTGACTTAGCCAAAGTCAACCAGACTGAAATACGCTTGAGGCTTCAACCATTCTCGTCTCAAAAGAGCCAGCCCTTCGAAAGCATTTCTAGATACAAAAACTGTTTTCATCCAAGTATCTGAATCGTTCGCAACAGAGCCCACGGTTGATTTCTTCCAAATGCTCTTCTGCTTCAACAGTTCCGCAGAGGACTGGTCATAGGACAGGTGCCTTCAAGTTTTCCATGACTACCACTACAGCTCCCCAGACTTACGTCCAACTCTTACTTCCATCAAGTCAACTTACTCTCCAAGAGCATCTCCATTCCAGCAGTTCTTCTCGCTACGCACGGCCAAGTTGTCCTCGTTGCACAGGGTGTCAGCCAGGCCCGCGTAGAACCCCTTGGACTGCAGCAAGCTCCTCATGAACGTCTGGATCTGGGTGTAGAGGGTTGGATTCAGCGAGTGGACAGACACTATCTTGCCACTGGTGTTGGTCTCCAGGAAGCCTCCGGGGACATCTCGAGCCGACCTCTTGGGGTGACCGCAGGCCTTTTTCACCTGAAATGAAACGAGTGGATGGATAAGAAATGGCTTTAACAAATTGATAAATCTTCAGCCCAAACCATAGCCGAACACGGTGAGACATCCTACGGGGTTATTGGAAAGTTCCAACAAAATGCGAGCGTTGGTCCAGAGAAAAAACCTCGGCAACTGTCTGACGACTGGCTTCCAACGGGTCCCAGAACCGCCATGAAGCCACTGCAACGACGCTGGATGGAAATTGATATTCAGCGTGCGGCCCGTGTAATATACAGCCGAGGTTTGAGAAACAAGGCCCTGGATCGTGCCGCAAATAGCGTAGTGCGGAAAAATGCGCCATTTCCATAATTCGGTTCAGCATTTGCCTGCGTTATTCCGAATGGCTGGAATAAAGCGGGGGGGATTTCTCATCGGATTAGCGTTGCGTAAATAGGTGCCGAGACGCAGTTTCCTCGAGTTCTGGAGGTCTGGTGCTGCCGATGCGATAAAGCTTCCGGAAATCACGTTACGGCGTTCGGCAAACCAATTGTGGATTTATGGGCTACGGCAAACCGAGGAACGTCTTCGGGAGTTAACTGGAAATCCGAAGCGCAAACACAATGGCAACCTGTGCAGCTTCTGCTTCAAATTGCTTCAGACAAGCTGAGCTGGAAGTGACAGTGCGCCCCATTTCCAACGCCTGCCTTAGCAGATTACACCTGGCAGCGAGATGCCGCGGAAATTTAGCGACTGTTTCATCGCCGGTTAATTAACGGACGAGTAATTGCGTTTTGGCAAGAACATTTTCGGGGCCTGGAGACCCCACCGGTGCCAAAAACAATCTACTCCTTCCTCCATCAGAGCAGCCAGAGCATATTGTCATTACGCACTGTGTTGATATACTGCTCAGACTATGCAGAGGAGCGTGACGTGCAAATCACCGCATGCTTAGTGTTTAAGCTTTACTTCGCAATCAATTTTTTGGCAAAATAACTAGGACTGTTACAGTCGTCTTAGCGTGCCACATGTGATAATGTGGCAATTTAGATTCCCAGCTAGCTCATTTCTAATGATTTCGCCAAATAAAAGAGCATTTTACAAGCCGAGCACACATTGGCTGAAGCCCAGCTTATCTTTTATGGCAACAGCTTTTCATCTGATAGTCAATTGTGGAAGAATGGCAAACGTTTACGACAAAAATCCTCAAGTAAAGATTGCATTCAGCTCCTCTGACCAAAACGGGTGACGCTCCCATCGCACCAACTCATGTTTTTGAAAACCTCACTGCGTCATGGGCGTGTTAATATCGCAACTTCAGTGTAGCTAGAAAGAAACTTTTGCCTTTGAAAAACGTCGTTGATGGTGCTTCTGCAACATAGCCTCGAGTTAAGAGTAATATAAAGTACATAAAGTCCCATCAAATTGATACGATGAAGCCCCGCTTAATTTGCTGACAAATGCAGAAGAAAAATGTACCGAATGACATTTCGGAGCCAGGGATACTTTCAAGTCCATATGTCGGCATGCATGTATTAAAATCGATTCGAGTACAACGAGAAAAATCCATAGAGCGAGGGTCGGCTTTTATTCCTGCCGAGTCAGCGTTCGGGGGTGTTTCGGTGGTTCTCCAGAACGCGAAAGCGTTGAATTATTATTCCTCGCTATTTGGAATATACATCACCTTATTACTGCCTCAGGTTTCAATTACGGCTGCTGATAGCTCGAAAGAGGACCCTGGGGTCATGTATGGATATCGGAACGAAGACCAGCGAGGTCTGCAGCTTTCACCGCAGGCTTACACAGCCACTGCCATTTTCATAATGGAAATTATTGGCCTTTCAACCGCATTTCCGAGCTGTAACTCATGGCTGCCATTCAAGCAGACAGCATTCACAGCCTGTTTATCCTAGTTGAGCTGCCCTTATACAGAGAAAACTTTTTGAAGCAAAAGTGTAACAAAGAAATATCTCAACCACACTCTGCGGCTGGACGAGCAGAGTGTGTGAATACCTTCACGTTCCGCTGATGCAAGACGCTTGAAAACATTCCGAAGCCGAGGACTTTTACATCACCCAAAAATGACCTGCTCCGGCATCATCGAGTTAAGACATTGCACGGGCAACAATGTAATGCAAATCCAAGCTGTATGAACCAGTTTTATAGTTGCAGCGGAGTTCATCATCCGTTGTTGGCTGTCAGCATATTTAAGATTCACCCTGCATAGCGGGGCACCTTTCAGCAGTTTATTGCTGTTACTCTCAATGTCCCCAAAGATAAATTCGCGAGCTCCGAAGTTAATTTGGAAACATCACGAGGCATGTTAGCAGTTCAACGAAGATGTCCAGCTCACGGCAATTTATCAAAAGCAGATCCTGGTGGGAACTGCTCCTGTTCAGCCTATGACATGCATAAATGCAAAAGGTAATGCGACAATCAATCATAAGAGCAAGCACTAAAACCATTGTATACCTTTTTAGAAAGCTCGGGTCCATTTTCCATGGCGTACATGATGGCCTCGGAGATCTTCGTGTCCAAGCTGCTGGTCACGTCTTCCAGAATGGATCCAGCTTTCATGCTGGCGGTCAGCTTGTCCAGCGCCGCCAGATACTCGTTCCAAGGCTGGTCCATCTCGGCCATGTTGGAGAGGCAGCCTCTGACCACGTTCATGCAGTAGCCGTTGCAAGACTTGGCGCTGACCAAGCCCTGGCACAGAGGACAGTACAGGAGCTTCATGAGCGACCTCTGGCATTCCACGGCCACGTCCAAGTGGTCAGTGCTGTTGATCACCTCCACGCCCAGGTGGAGAGCGTGCAAGAAGGTGCGGGCCGCCAGAAAGCTCTTGGACACCGAGGCCGAAATCTTGACGGGGATGTCACCGAAAGGCTTGATCTCAGCCTGCGTCTCCTGGAGACATTCCTTGTAGTCTTCGTTAAAGTCACTAAGCTTTGGGTTGATGCTGTGGTAGTAAACCAATGGGAAGAGCCCGTCGAAAAAGTCCGTCACGGTTCTCTCCAAGTCCACGTCCTTGCCGTGCAAGAAGTCCTCCAGGCCGCCGTACATCTTCTGAACGAGTTCTTGGGCCTGGCCTGCCATGCGCTTGTAAACTTCGAAGAACAGCACGTTGGTGTTGTTTTCAGATATGCGTACCATGCCCATGAAACTATCTGCAAGACAAAAACAAATAATATTAACAATATTGTTATGCACGTATATTGTTCAGACACTGTCACATCTTATCAAAAATCGACGCAGGGAATATGTAAATGAAACCACCGAGGTGGTATAATCTGTCATTCCAATGCACTTCCAGAACTGAGCCATTGCCAATTGGTTTTATGCGCTGAAATGGAATTGCCTTCCAAATAATAACCCTAAGCTACATTAAAGTTACTGTAGTTTACCATCGATGATGGTGTCCACCCTACAGCCAAATACATTGAGGGGTACCAAGTTAAATTCAATTGAAGTTGAATCCCTGCTCAGTGTGTGAAGAAAGATAAATTCGAAGTTCATTTTATTTCTGCTGAATAAAATACCCTTACTTATCGCAAAAAAGTATTCGGACAATAATAACAACAGTGGCATAGCAATTGCTTCGACCACTTCCTTGTCTCAGACACCTGCAAATCCATACAAACTATGTTCCGTAACAAACAAAATAATTCAAAATATAACTTCAACACAACCGCATCAATTGGTGGACCTTGAAAATCAGTCAGCTCCTCAATTGCAGAAATGTTTATAGCAAGTGCCTAACGTCAGTTCTGTTCAGATGGGTTATTTTTGGCAAGTTGCGAACTTTTACCAATCAAAGCGCGATTATTTTGGCGCCTCGATTCCTCCTGATGGAGCTTGCATCAGTCAGTGTCAAGAAATCAATTTCCGGCACTATTCCATCGATTTACGGATTTGCAGGTGTCCCGGTGCATTAAATTCGATCGATGTAAACATTTACAAATCATTGACTTTACGTGCGCCATGATGTAAAGGATGAGCGATTTACCAGCCATGGTCATGGAGGGAATAATGCCGCGTGACATATTAAATTTTATACCGTGTGCACCAAAAACGCACACATGAGTGAAATGCAAGCACAGTATTCCCTCAATTTAAAAAAGCACGATCATCAAATAGGCCGCCAATTACCATTTAAAAGAAGTCATTACTCGCTGCACCGATTTGAAAATGGCAGGATTAGCACGTCCCGCACCCTCCCAAAAAGTACTGGTGGTGGGTGCAAGGAACTTTGCAGAAAATCTACCTGGATTAATGGCTCGTTCATTACTCGACATCGGTGCAACTCCCAAGATGATCGTGTTTTTTTGCCAGCTTGGGAGCAATGCAAACAGGAATTCATCTCAAAATGTTATTACCGCAAATGTTCCTCCTCGTGCAGTTACAGCTCGCAAAAGCTGCCGAAAAGCTTAAAAGCCAAAAAAGCCGCAATCAAACATTTTACAGCTCTTGCCAGACGGCGAGAATCTCTGAAATCGAAAAACCCCTTCGACAAACATTTCTGCCCGGCCTTATAGGTGGAAGTATTTCGAGAAATTGATAATTGCCTCCCCAAATGGCCATTCCGTGCCTTGTTTTTTGGGGGGAGATTCTTGGAAATTTTGTAGCTTCCGAGAACCGTTCCTGGAGAATGCTGGTCACCATGGACAGGTGCATCTGAACCCCTTGGAAGATTACTCTTGCAAGCCAACGTCGTACTTGGGAGGTATGCGGGACATGTCCATTTCTGGGTGCCATCATGAATGCATCCTTTTTTACAACTCCATGAAATGCCAAACATTAAACCAACATCTCTCCAAATTGCTCATAGGCGACAACCGAGCATAACTTCCAAGTTTCTTTTCAATGGAAGTTACTCGTAGTTTGATATTTACTTATTAAACTTTTTTAATGTAATGGTTGGTACCCACTCGTTTAGCATAATAAAATAAGGACTTTCAAAGGGCCTAGAATTATGTTTAAATTTTGGCCTCATTTGAATACTGCACGAGATAACGTCGTATCGATGCAACAGGATGACGATAAGATGACACTGCATAATATGGATTTTCTCATTTGGATTAATTAGAATCAGTTCAGCAATAAACAAGCCACTTGAACAGAGGAAAGAAAACCTCCTAACACTTAAGCACGAAACTTAATTGAATTCGTTGACGGGCTATACAATATACAGGATGGATCAAAAATATACTCGAAAATAAATTGCAAAGAAAATTATGCAATCCTTTTCATATTTCCTCCAAACTAAGTTTTGTCGTCATATTTACTTTGCAAGAAGACAAATACACGTATTTACAAGATGTTGTCTCGCCCATAACGATATGGTAACAACATTTTCACTCACCCTGTATGGGCTATATCGTGGCCAATTCTAATTACTCGCGAATCATGCATGTTCTTTTCCTAAATTGAAGAACCAATGAACCGATGTCAACGAAAGGGCAACTTATAAATGGTCGTTTTTCGATTGTAGGCCATTTGCACCCCAATTCAATTAAGAAATTAATTGCACCTATAGGTCGGCCGTTTTATGCCTCGACTTTTTACATCAATTATTTTTTATTGGTTTTATATTATCCCGTCAAATGATCGCCACCAATTAGGTTTTGATTGCCAATCATTGATGAACTCGGTTTCCTTCAAACTACGTGTAATGATTTCTTTATTGAACCCTCTCGAGCTAGTTAAAAAAATTGAGTAAAGTGCAACCTGTTGTCACGATGGCCTGGAAAACCTGAAATCGTTTATTACCGTGCCGAAAACTTCATTACGACCTTTATTGGTCCAACGAAATTCATTCCAGCCTCACCATTCCATTTCGATAAGCTATTCAAATAGCATCATTTTAGTTTTATTGCCAAAAATAAAGAGGAAAAACTTGTAAGCGCTAATTGAGTCGCAATCGACGACGGTATCATCAAAATTTATACTTTTCGTTAGCGGACCGACTTCGGCCTTAAATTATTAAAAGCAATTTAGAATGATGATAAAGTAGCGATTAGAAAAGGTTATTGGAAAGTGGTCGTCTTTATATCGTAGCCTCAAAATGCATCATCACGTCCTACTTTCATGAGCTAACCCAACATGTACATTGTATATAGGTTAATTTTTACGAAGTAATTAAATGGCAGCCGTAAATAGAAACTAAATCGACAGTTAATGATACCCTAAATGGAAACGAATTCATTTGTATTTTCAAATGGGAAACGATTTTCAAGAAATTACCCAGAAAAGCATTTTCGGATGTTTTGCATGAGATGTGGAACTACATCACAAATGATGTTCGTCCTATAAATAAATTCGTTAAATTTATGGGTCAGTCAATCGCCCACACCGCCCTTCACCAGCGAATTAGCCCGCACCCTCATTTCAATTTTCGATTAAAATCTAATATTCACCATGAGACAATGTTAGTGGGTTCGCTGCATGATTACATAATGTGAGGGGGAGCGAAATAAACACTACAGATAAGGGCAAAGAAGATTCGTCATAAGGTCACTAGGTGGCAAAACATGCTCCCCAAAAAAAAACACTGGCTCAAATTAGACGATCATGAGGACAAAAATGCCGGATAACGACTGGGCAACCATAATCGAATATCACCACGAAGGACTCGGAATGTGAGGAGGGGCAAAGGTTTCGGGAAGACGGCCAATTAACACTCATTATTGAGGCCAGCGCCAGTGTCACCATGGCCACTTGAGGCCGAAGTGCGGACAACAAAAAATGTCCAAGTTAAAATTTCACAGCCACTGAACAGCAAGTCAGCGACTGTTTGTTTTCAGAAACTAAGTGGTGCTCAGCTCTAACAATGTCAATGTCAGTCAATTGTCCTATCCATAGTACATGTTTGCATCAGGTTAATGCCCCGTTTACGTTCTCACGTGGGGGACGTCAAGTACGGCACTTACCGTGACGTACGTATGTGCCGTGACGTCCTCCCGTTCACTTTGTCACGTACATTAAGTTGTGCACTGCTGCCATCTAGTAGAGCTCCGTTCAACTTGGGACCAAAAGAAAGATGGCGGACATGCGCAGAAACACATTATCGGTAAACTGTTTCTATTGCGCATCCCCGAGAAGGGCCAGAACTT
>JAQFYZ010001512.1:0-22896 GCA_034695085.1 Cylindroiulus punctatus
AACTCCGATAACCCTTTTCATCGAGGCCTCTGATGGTATCGTACGTGCGTTGTCGTATGCAATTTATTTGTGCGTGCTCTTGTCTTTTTTTTGGGGGTGGAGATTGATTCTTGAACTTTTGTATTGCCAATTCGCAACACTTATCATTTGCTTGTGCAATCCTTGTTTATTTCGATCAGTAAAGTGTTGCATTTGCTCTTCCATTCCTACTGTCAACTTTGATGCTTACCCTTTTTTACAAACATTCCACTGCGTCACCATCCTGCTCCTGTTGACCTCATTTGCAGGATTTCATCCCCGGTCTCACATAGGACGTCCACGAGGGGGAAGTGGGTTGTCCAATTCTGACGAAAACTGATTAGATGAGAGTCTGGGTCAAAATACTGACGTTCTGATGGACGCCGTTTATCAATCCGGTATAGGAAATCAAAGCATTCGAACATAAATGAAAAATCTTATCAAGGTTCAGAACTATAATTTACATTCCATTTGCTTGACATTTTACAATGTATTTATGATACACGCATTTGGCGTCATGGCATGTGCTATGGAAATGTCCACAGATGGCGCTGTAAGCCATTTGACATATCTTTGCGCAGCCAACTGGATCAGCTACATGTACGAACTGAATGCATGAATACAGCGTGGTGTACTTTTGAGCATTACAAAGGTGGCCCCCCCCATAGGCACTAAGTTAAGATGGCTAGTACAATATAAATGCAGTAACGGTGGCGCCACCTTATCGGCAACCTCAAATGCGTCACACGCACGCGCACAAAAACACACTGCTTAATTCGATGTTCCACATACTGTGTATTCGCAATTAAATAAAATTTATTTATGCGGCATTAAATCGTGGTTAAATTGCCCAGCCAAGGTAGAGTGAGACGCGCAAATTACCCACGCCAGTCGACTTAATTTACGCATCCTACAATTAGGTTTTCCTGGAAGATCGGTTTGGTATACTCGATCAGATTTTTCCTTATCAACTTAATCAAAATTAGGAGGAACAAATGTGGAAATTGCTACAAGGCCGAGCGACTTTCCACGCAAAAACCATTTCCCAGAGCGGATGTAAACAACTGGAAAGTAATTCATTCGGAGTTGCATAACGGCGCTTCTGCGCATGACCGACTCCTGGCCGCCATCTTTGATTCGCTTAATTCTTTTTCTGGCCGCCAGGTCACACGACCAACGAGCAACCCCGGGTTGATTGAGGCATAGAGGAAGGACGATTTCCAAATATTGAGATTTTTTTTTAAAAAACAACACTTTTTTCCCTTAAATTCTGCCCTACTTGTCTACTCTAGCGTTACCATTCGCCAACCACAATTCGAGTAAATTGCAGCGCTGTACTGGTCTATGGTAACGACTTAATGGTAACCGCTTCATTTAATCCAGATTTGGACGAAAGTAACCTATATACACCATTTTTTTCCACTGACGGGGTCAGGGGTTGACTTCAAGTAGAGAAAATTTTTTTTCTCTAAAATATTTTCCCGAATTAATTTCTCCAATTTGGACAGCTGCAGCCAGTGCATGCAAATGCTGAATTTTCAGAATTTTCAGAATTATTTAACTTACATCCTAATCAAACGAATAAAAACTTTAAAAAAACATTAACTTACCAGTAACATACGGCTGGACATGGTTAAGATAGTTCCTGAAGCAGAATCACTGGCTGTACTTTTGAATATGCCTTGCTGCTGCCCTGCTCCAGCATATGACCTGGGAGCGAGTGGGCTTCTCCTGATGGCTCCTAAGCTGGCAGTGATTGCCTGACGCCAGGGGCAGCTGAATGACAAAGTACATTTTGGGTTAGTTTAGGTTAGGTTATGATAAGCAAAATGAAACACAAAAATGAAATCAAATAAAAACAAGAAAAAACCCAACAAGTTAGTTCAGGCAAGGTTAAACAACATGAACAAAAGCAAAACTGCGAGAAAAATTTGAAAATTTCGTGATTTTTGCAACCTCAATTCAATTCAAATCATCTCAGAACCCTATTACAGGTATCAGTAAGTGATTCTCACGTGGCAAGGAGCGTAATCCCTCAAGATAAACACAACTGAGGTACAGTGTAATAACTCTGAGATAGAGAATTTCACTCGCCCTGTACAGTGGCATAAATGGCCATAGAACTACTGTTTATTGCCGAATTAAAATAATTCATTTATAAACAAACCACTGCAAACATATTTATCAGTTTTGGCAGCTAAAAGAGTCGCTCGCTGAGCAAAAATAACTTTCGATGAAAACAAGGCCAGACAGCAAGGTCGCAAATCTGAGTGAATGATTTTCATTACCCCTCAACTAGTCAATAATGACAAACTTAATAGGCTTAAATCAAGGGAAAAAAACACAACTGCCAAGTTAGGAAATCATTAAAAAGTATAGGCGCCAGGAGGACACAGTTTCGCCAGTTTCATTGGCAGATATTGGATTTTTGTTTATGAAATAAGCAAAATGGCGGAATTCACTGCACTGGCGTTTCGCTTTGCATGATGGGAGTTCTCAAATGTCTACCGGGTGTCCACAGCTTTCGCGTCTCGTCCTTTGACATTTACTCTGCTATCACGTGCGTATCCATGATCGAACCAAATTTCAAAGTTAAACATCCAGGTATTTGAGATGAGTTGAATTTATTTACATGAATATATTAGCTCGTTTCCTATACTACTTACGCAAACTGGCATCACCGAAGCAGTTTGCAATAAAAAATCGAAATAGTACTGCTTTGTATTAAGTATACTTGGGTATTCCTCACCTAAATGCCTGTAATGCATTGATAACTAGATATTTATCACACTTATTGATTATTCAACACGCTCCTTGATGATGCAAGGCAATCAAGATCGAAAGGTGCAATGGAAACGGGGTATTATGCTATTTGGAATTTGCCAAATTCACATGAGGAGACTCGAGTTTATATCAGGTTGAATAAAGCAGTTTCAGTCGAGTAGTCGCATTCAATCTCTCGAATGCCAAATCTGGAACAGCATTACCAATAAATGAATGAAGTTTGCGAGAAAAAAATTTATAAAAAAAAATCGAAAGTGTAAATAATTAAAGGTGTGGGTGGGCGAGCAACGTGCAAAGAGGAAAAAGGATATGTAACGGCATTGCCAGATATAAATTGAAATGAACGTGTATGGGAGGGTCGTTAGTGGGTGGATAATCCCGCGTGCATGCCCGCCATTTTTTTCCACAAAAATCGACCTCAATTTCGTCCGAAATTGAAATTTAATTGAACGAAAAGATTAGTCCGTTGAATCGAGCATAAAGGATGCTAACCCGCAAAAGCGCACAACTTGTTCCCATTTTGGCTTTAATTTTTAATATTTCGTCAAAACCGAATTAAGAGATTGACTATTGTTAATTTTTATGGAGCGAGGATACGGCGAGGAAGAAATTTGAAGGAGGATAAAAACGAACCCTTAGTCCTCCCCCTGGGTATTATGAGACAATTGATAACTGATGTCTTAATTTATTTTTGAGATCAAAATCTTTCAGCTCTGGTGTGGCAAATTTGGCCAAATTGTTTTCATTGAAAATAAATCGTTAAAAAGCAGAAAAGGCAGCACTACGGTATACGCCCTGCTCCAGCATATATAGACACTATGAGGAAGGGGGCTTGTCCTAGAGACTCGTAGGCTGGCAATGATTGCTGACGGTTAGGGGCAGCTAAATAAATGAATTGCCTCTTAGGTTACTTAAAACGTAAAAACGAAAACAAGAACAAGCAAGAAAGATAAAATTGCCTGGGGGTTTGAGGGTTTTACATTAGTTTATATTAGGTTAAGTTAAGCGCAGAAAATATAAATTTGAATTGAATTGATAACTGGATGTAACCATCGCTTTAGTATACTGTGCAATAAACCGCATGTAATCATTAACTTATGCATCATGCTGTCCAATTGTAATTTTTGTCTTATTTTGGAGTTTCTCTTAAGGCAAAAAATTATAGAAAATTAGAAGAAAATTACCAGTAGAGCTATCATATCGCAGCATTACAAAAATTAAGAAATTTTGGCTGCGGCCAGTGTTGCCAGATACTGCATGAACTTACTGGGGATTTTCCGGCAGCGCTTTTGCCAATAGACATCATTCCCCCTTGATGGCGCTGATCGTACTTAAGAAAATTAAGGGATTGGCATGTGGGCAGGGTCGGAAAGTCAGGAAAGCCAACTTAAACCAAAATTGAGTCCAAAAATTGCAAGTGGACATGCAGGAAGCATAAAAGCAATTTTCCATGATGCTGAAATGCAACCACTTCCAGTGTGTCACAAAGGGGGGCGACGGCTTCCGTAAGTTCAGCAAATGCCCAGAAGTGGTTTTGGCCGAAATACATTATTTAGGGAAGTCCCCTGACAACAATGGCGCCCATTGATGCGTGCAACAGTTTCGGTTGACCCATTAATTGGATTAGGCGTGCAGTACTTGACTCCCTCGTTTCCTACTCGAGCCTTTGGTCAATGGTCCGATTATTTTGGGAAATTAATTTCTCCGACTTCCGCTTCTGTAGTCGGTGCATCCTCCCGACTCCTCGATGGCTACTTTTGTTGTTGTTGTTGTTGTTGCGAACCGGTCACTGACCGCCCACATGCGCGGGCAGGCCTTCTTGACCTCTGGCTTAACCCTTGCCTCCCCACCCCCTTCCTTTGTCAGTGGACTTCATCATCCCATCACCTTCTTCCTTCCTACTTCCTCTGAACCTGATTTTTTTGGCAGTTCCAGCCGCCATTTCGCACCACCTCCTCCTGTTCCGAACCACCTGACACTTTTTTTGAAGGGCAGGGAAAACCTCGGACCAGGGGTCAAAAACCCACCTGGCGCCCCCCAAAAACCACGCCAATTAACACCTGAACGAGCTAATTACAGTTGGGGAAACCGATAGCAGCGCCATCTCACATTGTGCTTTTCTGCCCATGTTCACACTTCAGGGTTGGACACCCTCACTCAGAGAGGAAAAACAATTGAAATCTGCGTATATCAGGGTGACTAGCCGAAGCTAGAATTCAATTTCCCTGACATTTCCAGGTTTTCCAGATAATTTTAATCAAGCTTTCTCATGGATCTAATAACAATTTCAAATCAAAAAGGGTAAAGTTGTGTGTTTTGCCTACCTCTTTTAAAATCAATGGAGTTATAATCCATTTGCATACAGTATTTATGTTCCTTTAAATATATTAATGTATCCAGCAAACAAAACTCGTGATGCAAACATGAACAAATGATGCAGACATGATTTTTCCGAACAAGAGGAAATGAATTGAAATTGCCACACATAAGGCAAATTTCCCTGACATTTCCAGAACAAATCACTTTCCCTGATATATCCAGGTTTTCCAGACAGCTAGTCACCCTGGTATATTGTTGGGGCAGAGTGCATTCAATTCAATTCAATTCAATACACCCACAGGCAGCACCTGAGATGCCATGTGGAGGTGAGGGGGGATAGTTGTACAAGTACAGAAGTAAAGAAATGGCACATCCAAAAGTGAGTGATGTTTCAGCAATCAATATCGATAAATGAAATAGAATCATGAAAATTATTCTATCAGTAAAATTACAACAAAAATGAAGGACAATACAGCGAAATACAAATTCTTCACTGTTAAGGTAAAAATGCTCGGCAAGAAATGCTTCGTATCACAAAAATCGGAAAATGATTTCTCTCACCTAATTTCGAGTGATTCATTCGATTCGTTCAAGATGGCGTCGAATTCCAATCGTCCTATATGCTTATCAGTCCATGGAGAAACGCCTAAAAAATAGATGACGTACAGTATGAGTCCGGCAAAGTAACATTTTGGTTACGAAAGAATAAAATAAAATGCATGTACATCAGAATGGCATGCTTCAAATTGCAGCAAAACCGAAGAAAATTAAAGCAAAATCAAATACACGATAATACGATATGACACGGAGCTGACCAGGCAGTATTCTGCACCACATGTTTCATACCTGTACAGTAGATTTACCCAGGGGTTAAAACCCTAAAACAGGTGAATTTCCAGTTGATTTTCCCGTCCAAAACATGTTCCCAAATGCATTTTCATGCACGACCACTCCGGGTTATATGCTCTTGACCCCAACGGACGGGGACAGTTAGTCGAGCGTGGTTTGCACCTACGCAGGCCCCTGGGGGTTAAGAGGATGCTTTTCAAGGTGCACCCCCTTATCGCCGCTAATGACCGGAAGCACTGCTGGCCCCCTCGAGGGGGTGGCGCTGTTTCGATAGGGGGGTCCATGGGAGCCACCGAGTGCAGCACGCTATACGTGCCAAAATTAGGCGCTGATTTTTTATACGTTTAATGCCATAAGCTGTAATTATGATCGTCCCGTCAATAGGATCAGATTCGAGGGGGTGGCGGGTGGGGGTGGGAGGAACGATTTCATGAAAGATTACGCCCGGCGGTGATTGGAGGCAGATGGAAGGAGGGAAAACCAGTTTGCCCGATCAGTGGGGTGAATCCAGCCGAAAAAAATTTCGATTAATTTGATAAATTTTGAAATTTGGAAGGGAAAGGTGAATTACGACCTTATGAAATGGGTTTAAAATGAAACGGTGCGCTATGATGACCATATCTATTTGTGAAATTGCACCGATTTCACTTCCTGGTTAAGAGTTGAGTCGTGGTCAAGTCAAGAAAGCTGCGTTATGGGGCTGGGACTATGTGTCATTGAATCAAATAGACATCAGACAACGACAGGTTTCAATTAGTACTCAAAACTGCATTTGGAGATATTTTTTTTTCCAAATATATCAATATGTGTCAATATATCAATTTATTGTTGTTTAACATCGTTTCGCCACCGAGGGATTTCTTCAGGTTACCTGATTTACGTAAAGTTCAAATTAAACAAATTAATGAACATTGGTTGGAACAGTAAATTATTCCAAGGCAAACGAAGCTAACAATGAACATTACACACCAAGTAATTCAACTTGTAATTTTCAATGGTATCACAGTACATTGTGAATTCAAGCAGAATTACACTGTACTTTATACGAGATTTACATAAAGGTACATAAATAAACCTGATTGACATCAATTTAAAATTAATCAAATTGATATGAATGTGTTGTAATATCATTGAAGTCCAGAATGTAATATCATTTAAAATTACGAGCAGAATTACTCGATGCTGCATTTATGAAATGTGTTAAGGTTAACTGTTCACTGTTAGCTTCCTTCGTGTTTACTATTCCAACCAATTTTCATCAATTTGATTCATTTTAAATTCATGTAAAGCAGGTAATCTAGAGAAGCCCCTGGGAGGGGCGAAAGTTGTTAAACAGCAACAAATTGACTGTGAAATTCATCGTTGTTCATTTCGCACCCGTCAACAAGATGTCAAAGCTGAAGTATCAACATACACTATTGCGCTTTCCACAATTTTATACTTAAAGTCAAGTAACGCCTCGCATTTAATCTGAATTAATTACGGTAAGCATTTCCTGTCAAGTTTAAGTAGATTTCAGATAAGCCAAGAATGTGCAAATGATGGTGTAGCGATTCGAAAGGGGGCGTTAACACCACCCCAGATTATAGGGCCATGACAGCAACGAAGTATTAAAAACTCGCTAAATAGCCTGCAAAATGATAATTTACAAAGAAAAAAAATGCCTATCGCCCCCTATATTAAAGTTGTTGTTATTGGGTTCCCTGCCCTTCACACCTTTCAGTCTGATCGCGTTGAATGATACACATTTTTGGCAACTCTGATCCACGATTTCCTCTGGCCCAAAAAAAGTCTAATTTCAAAACACATGCAGTGCGTGGATATGAGTTATGGCGTGTTGGGCGATATATCTTCGGCACGAATTCGAAATTCTTACGCAATTAAGATTAATTCGATATCTAATAATGAGATACCCCATCAGCGGTTTGGGACGAGGGGGCAGATACCGGAAATCGGCGCCTATAATTGTTACAATTATTAGTCCAATCGACGAGCACGATCGAAACTACAACCGGTAATAAACTGTGGAAAAAAATGACCCCTCGACCCCTTCTCTGACCGAACAATTCCCATATTTACATGTGCATGTAAGACTTATATGCGACTGCCCCAAAACTCAACCAGTATTGTTTACACGCTCGCTCGTGCATTTTTCAGCCACACAATATCACTGTTCGGAGCCTAAAAAAGCCAAATTCAATTAACGAAATCACGAAATCCCATCGAGGAATTTCGGATGAAACCTTTGTATTCGGTGAGATTTCAAGCCACGAAATTGTCGTGTTCTTCTCGTGCCTTTCTGACTTTTGCTCGAGAAGAAAAAAGGAAACATATTTTTTGATATATGTAATTTATCATATATCATATACCATATATCATTTGTGCGATATGGAAATTCGTTTTCTTGAGAAAACGAGTTCCTCCAACAACAGTATTTTGATAATTAACGACAACTATTGCCGTTTTCACCCTAAAATATATATTTTCACCTTTACATATACATGTACATGTATATATTGCGGATGAAAATATATTTTGGGGTGAATATATATATTTTAAGAGTGAAAATATATATTTGGGGACAACCAGGACAACCTATGCTTATACATGTACATGGGCCCTATATATATATGAGATTTACACTTCGTCCCTGAGTTCTTGGGATGTAATCAAGCTATCATGCAAATAAATGTTTTGTTTGGTATCTTACCTCTTATCCTTTATTTATCGTGGTGTCTAGTATCAACAATGAGTGTTTATATATAAAAATTGAAAAATTACAAAATAAATCGAGAATTTTTTTCGTTATTTTTACAATTTTATTATATAAACAGTCATTTTTGATGCTTGAACACCATGATAAAAAGTTTTACAAGCTATCAAACAAAACCTTTGCATGATACATGTAGCTTGATTCGATCCCAAGAGCTCAGGGACGAAGTGTAAACCCCATAGGGCCCATGTATAAGCACGGGTTGTCCCGGACCCCCTTAAGGGCACAACTAAAAAGAGCCCCCCGGTGGGGCAAAAATGCTTGCCAAATAAATTCCCCACGTCTTATTGGAAGATTTACGACGTTTGCCATTTTTGCTTCTCGAGCGGTGCCATCAGGTGTCACTGTGCCTGCTACTGTTAGTCGCGCATCATGTGACCGTGAAACGCGATCTGGTAGATTTATAGAGGTGCGTATCACAGGAACCGCTTCCAGTTATGTCATAAAAGTTTCATAAAGTGCAACACGAAGGCCGCCGGGGGTCTTAAAAACCAATTTCGAGCCGTTTTGCCGGCTCCATAATCTGCGTTTAGCGCAAAAATATCATTACCGGCGAATCCATAAGGAACTTGACACGCTGGCCACCAGGGGGCATTCTCGGAAAATGGCGGAAATTTCACGGGTTAAGTGCGGTAGTAGGCGTGAGAATTAATGCTCGTTTTGATCGGAAACGAGTTTGGCTCCTGGTTCTTCTGGTCTGCTTTTTTATATCGTCCAGTGTTTTTTTTTATATTCTTCTTCTTATTTTTTTTCTTATTTTTATTCGGCCTCTCTTCTATCCATTATTCCGTACACGGCCATATTGCAAAAGCCTGGTAGCACTACTGTCCGTGACCGAGTTCTGCAGACAAGACCCCCTTCATTACATTAACCAGGCTGCTCGTTAAATTTACACATCATTATAGCGTCACATGCCTAGGAAGCCATATTGCGCCAGGCGAGGGTCGTCCGCAAACGGACGTCTTATGAATTCATACCTAGCAGCAAAGGTGAGCTTCATCAGGTAATAAGCATAATTTTAAATGTGTAACTTAAGGGGGTCCAGGACAACCCTTGCTTATACATGGCCCTATTTCGTCCCTGATTTCTTGGGATCTAATCAAGCTATCATGCAAATAAATGTTTTGTTTGATAGCTTACTTTGTAAACTTTTTTTATCATGGTGTTCATGATTCAAAAATGAGTGTTCATATAAAAAATTGCAAAAATAACGAAAAAAAATTTCGATTTATTTTCGTTATTTTTGCAATGTTTTTATATAAACACTAAGCTTATATACATGTAGCTGTACTACTATATCAACACTTACTGTACATAGTAGTGCAGCTGATACCCAAGTGCAGAAATCAGCAAAATTGCAATAAAAATGAGGGAACATTGAAATACAAATAAATTAAAACAATAGGTAAAAAAGAGAATGTTTTAAGGTTGGGTGTTGCAAGATACACACTATGAAGGAAAACTAATGGAAATAAGTAATGCACTTAATAAATCTAAACCCGTTAAGAGTTTGTTGATAGGGTTCTCTAGAAATTATAAACTTCCCTGACTGTTCAGTTTTCAAACACTTTCTCTCAACCACCCTAAGTTTACGTATACCAAAAAGTCAATGATATGACATACTGTATGTCCATCTCAGGAATTCATTGACTAGCATTTCACTTTTTATGGAGCATCTAGCTGAGAGCACCAATATGGGCGATTTTGTTAACCCCATATTTCCCAATATCCTGTTTTGGATTAAGAAGTCCGAAAATTAGGCGCAATTAAGTCAATTGCCGAAATGACTCTTGTTGAGAAGATTGAGTATCATCAATATAACGAGGTGGCCAAAGGCTATAATTTGGGAAATCCCCCATGAGAGCATAAAGCACGAAAAAATAAAACTAGTAGGGATCATCTTAATTCTGATTAATTCCTAACCCTTGCCCGTGCAATCAATCATCCTCGCATTCTGTTAGTCTATATTTAACATTTCATTACATGTCGATTCCCCTGGGTTTCTGAGCAATCTCTTTAAAAATCATTTTAGGATGCCATAAATTTAAATTTCATCACAATTACGTAAGGGAGAAATCCGTTGCATGATATTTACCTTTTTGGATTTATTAACGGATTAATTTGGTAACATTTTTGCATGTTTCAAAAACCTCTTAGCAGATGTATACAGACAGTTCAGCCCTTTACCCAAAATCTCTTATCAAGTCTTATTACCCTAAACCACAGATCAGAAAGTCCTTTTTGCTCAAAAAGCTTTTATGAGAAAATTACTATTCACCGAATCTCTTACCAAAAAGTGTTTTTACCCAAAAACATATACCAGAAAGTCATTCAATTTACTCAAAACCTCCAATAAGAAATCCTTTTTTCTCAAAACTTCTTCTGAGAAATTCTTTTGACCAAATCTCTTATCAGAAAGTCCTTTTACCCAAAACCTCCAGCAATTCCTTCTACTCAAAACCTTTTTACCTTAAATGTCTTATCAGGAATTCCTTTTCGCCCAAAAACAATTAACAGAAAGTCATTTAATTTATCAAAAACCTACAGTTAGAAGTCCTTTTTGCCCAAAACTTCTTCTAAGAAATTCTATTTACCAAATCTATTATCAGAAAGTCTTTTTATCTAAATCATCAACGATTCGTTTCACCCAAAACCTTTTTACCTTAAATGTCTTGCCAGGAATTGCCTTTTACCAAAAGACACTTATCAGAAAGTCATTTAATTTACCCTAAACCTTCAACAGAAATGCTTTTTATCCAAAAACCTGATGGAGTTTACGATGGAAAAATCAACTGTCATACGTGTGATTTGCTGTTTTATGCATCAAACGTGTTTCGCAACCATTCATATGGTCAGTCGAGCAACTATCGATACTGTTTTTCTCGGCCTGGGAGATCCAGAAATACTTTCGCAATAATAATTGCCGCTATTGAGCGCCCTCTTTTATTATTTTTTTTTATTTCTTCTCGTCCTCGTTTTAATTCGCCCATAAAAATTCCTCCTCGATCTCAGCGTCGCCCGCCAATGAATTAATAGCACTTCAGACTGAATTCGGCAGGAAATTTCTTAATACGATATATCGATACGACGATGATGACGGCGATAATAGTTATGATAATAATAATCATAATAATAACGACTGCGAGGCGGAAGCTCAGGTTGTGTTCTTAATTCTCCGAAGTTTTATTCGGGTCGGCAATAAGAGTCTAATAATTCAAAAACTAAGGCGGGCCGGCCATTTCCTCGTTGCTCATTAAAGCACATTTAAGGCGATCAGCCAGGCGAGACTCAATTTCCATGTTTTCAAGCACCGTGCATGCAGTTGACCACTGGCCAGCATCTACAGCAACGCCCTCTGCAGGGGCAAACAGCCAGAGGGCGTACGGATTCGCAATTTTTAAAAAAAAATACAATAAACGATATTGGTGCCGTGCAAGAGTTCACACAAATCTAACAATGTCTAACAAAAATCACTAATATGTCTAAAGCAACTAGAAGATGACCTTTCAATTGCCAGTATAAAGATCCATCACATAATGTCTGGCTTAATTTTATGATTCAATTTGAGAATGAGCGACCACATGATGCTCGAATGTATTTCAAAATATAAAAAATATGTGAGAAGGTATTCTAAAATTCCCAATCTGCTACATCTCATAATATACCTGAAATCATATTGCATACCTCAATTTCAAATATGCCTGTACATCTATGGAAACATCTGCTACAGATGCAATTTCTTTTGTATTGATTTGGTCATTTCTACCTTCATTCACATGATACTACGATATATTTAAAAATATTTAAGTGAAAACAGCTAATGACATTCAAATATATGTTCATAAATATACAGTATATAATCAAAAATTACCTGAACAGATTAAATTTCATTGCATATTCATGTAATTTTATATTATTTCTTCACAAATATTGACTACCCCATCCATGATTTCAGACGATATTCCTTTGAAATATTTCTGAATATAACATGAAATAATTTTATGAATAGGATATTTGAATGTCATTAGCTGTTTTCACATACATGTATATTTTTAAATATATTGCAGTATCATGTGCAAGAAGGTTTAAAATCACCAAATCAATACAAAAAAACTGCATCTGTAGCAGATGTTTCCATTATTTTGTACACCATGAATGGACGTCCAAAAGGGGACGGACATTGACTATTGGAAGGGACAAAATGTAATCAGGCAACATTTTAGGTTTTTTTTTTGTTGTAAATTTCAGAAAAAATAATTATGAAATCCAAATTAAGCCTTAAACGTTGAAACTATTGTTGATAAAGCATTGTCATCAGTCAACGGGGGCAAGACCTTTGTCACGCAACGAATATTTTTTAATTAATTTTGGAACGAAAGTAACTTGTATGGCCACTTTACCCAAATTCGTTATATTCACTTTTAATTTCGGGCTAATTCAGGACTGAAAAACCATTCAAAAGCCTAAACAATGTCGCCGCTGATTATTTCAACCGTAATTTTCATATCAAAATCTCCATTACATTTTTATCAGTTTTTAATATAAAGTTGCTCCTTCTATTGTGAAAATCTCCGCCTTAGTTAACCCACCATGAACGCCATGATGCACCCATTAATGTTAACCAAATTTTAAGAAACTCAGAACGTACCTAAAATGAATTTCCAAAACTTTTCCATCAAATTGATGAAACGAAATCGTGTCAAAAACTATGTTCCAAAGCGAGGAAAACAATGTTTTTTTCCAGTCATTTTAATTGCATCACGAGTGATCAACTATACGGTTTATTTGAATGTGCAGTATCTATCCCCTTTTAATTTATTCATGGATTCAAATTGAGCCAAATAGGAAATAGTAAATAAGTGTGAAATTAGCTTCCTCTTAATTATCGAGTCAATGCCCTATAGACGGTATGCTACGCCAACTGTTGGCAATTTTTTGTGAAAATGTTGAACTTTCTGGCCAAGTCCCAAAGTCATCCATGGATGAAAAAACTCCACGCACACCCACCCATATGTTTATTTCTGCGAATTGAGCGCTAATTACGCATTCATGCGTGGCGTTAATTAAAAAGATACACTTTCATTTTTGGGTTGATCGGTCTGAAGACTTCGACTTATACATTATCTCATACAATTTCTTATAGGAAAACAACATCACGGTTTTCGTTTTCGTTGAAATTGTGCCAAAATAGTTCCTTGAAAGTGGATTAATTTAATGCAAGCAACGCGTACAGATCCGGAGAGAAAAACTTTCATTCAAAGAGTGAAAATATTGGCCCCGGAAGAAATTAGTTTAATTTGAAAAATCGAACATTATTTCACCGAGGGAACATATTGGGAACAAAGTCATTGTTCATTGGAAATTGTTTCAGTTGGGTTTCGTCAAATGTCAGAACTGAAGCATTTTAAGCATTTTATGCAAGGGATGTTGTATTTATCACTGGTCAAACAAATATGAGCAATACAAAGTGTTGAATATATGGTGACTCAAAATATTAATTTCATACTTTTGCAACATCCTCTAGAAGACCTACAGTCGTACATCCGATTCTTCATGACGAAAAATGCGGATTAAGTAAAAAAAACCAACACTAATTTGTTTTTCTCCTGGTATTTTTTGCGAAGACGAAAAAAGGCCGTGCCATTTCCATACCGAAATAGTCCTTCGTTCGTGCATTCGGCATTAATTCGAGGCCGGGGTACGGCATAAATATCCGAATATTTCCTGTGTCCTTATACACCAGTTTCCAGGTATATTGAAAACAAATTAGTCACAAGTGTAGTGAGGCGATAATGGCCGCCTCCCATATTGCTCGCCAATAACCGTCGAAAGGCCTTCGAATAAAGGTTAAACCCATTTCATCATTTGATCGAGGAAGGAAGAAATGGTAAGAGATGATAATCACAGGCGAAGAAAAAAAACGTGGACAAAAAAATGGGATGCAACAAAAACCTATAGCGTGCTGAAAGGAGTTCGTGTGAAATGTATGTGATCTCTGAGGGATCATCCGGATCCTTCTCCCCCTCAAACCTTAGCTGCCGAACAATTTCTGGGCAGCAGAAAAAAAGGGTAATTGTTCAATGTTGGGTAATGAGGCAATTCACCTAATGCACCTCCAGAAATAAAATTTAAAAACCTACAAAATGACCGTGCGCTAACACGCACCACTCGCAACCAGTGATGGCATTTTTTAAAAAAAGGTCCTTGAAAAAGTGTTCTTAAAATTGTTAGATTCCAGTGTCGTGCATCGACTTTTCATATTGTCGACAATCTACTTGTAGATCAGTTTCTGTTCAGACGGATCTACACATACTAAATCTCATTTTCGTTACTAAAATGAAAATATGTTTCAACATGGCGTCGAGCAAAGTTAAATCCTCGGGTGTTTTTTGTTCGAAATTCGTGCGCGTGCGGTTTTGGAATTGGTTCTGCACGTGGCTCAATTCAGCCAATCAATGTCAGTTGCGGATTTTGGCGGCAAATTCAAAATCCGGAGTGGGAATTTGCTTCAAAGCCACTCGAGGAAAGAGTGCAAAGTTGGACTTCCTACTCAGGGGTCATATTCCCCAGGATTTCCTGCAATGCCTCGGGTTTTGGGGTTTAGGATGGAGGCTCCCCCGGGGTACGAGCTATGGGGGTACCCTGCCGTTCGCTGCACCGAAATGCAAAAAAAAAAACTGATAATAAATAAAAAAGTGGGGAAATTTTTGCAGCGTGACTGAGGCTTATCACCTCACTTTCATCTAAACTGACCAAAAAAAACCCTAAACTAATGTAGTTATTTTCAACCCACATAACCGCACGGTGATTACCGGTGAGGGGGCCCGTCCTAGTTTCCATTCTGGCGCAGCACTTTTCGCGGGGCTCCCCCCACCCGGAGGTCAGAGGTCGCCAGAAACACATCCTCGTGGCTCATTTGCATAATATCGTTTCTCTGGATTCCGAATCCATTTCTGACGGTTCCCACTCTCAATCGGCGCGTATTGTTAACTGCACTATTTGGGGGTAGTCATTAATTGGCATGCTGGGAAATGGCAACCCCAATCCCCCAAATTGAACTTGATAATGATTACACACCGCGGTGGCTCCTGAGCCTCCCGTGAACTGCGTGCATCTACTTGTAAGTACCCTTGGGCGCCATGTTGGGAAATGCATATTCCAATGCATATCGGTTCTCATGGAAACCTGGTGAAATCCCTCTACCTAGAATTTGCAATTCTCAATGAACCTAAAATACAGTACCTTTTATTCTGAAAGCATACTGCAATCAATGAATTGCAGCAGCGGAGGACCAGCATATGTGAGCAAGTGTGAGAAGGGCAGTAAATCGAAAACTGTTTACATACCATACACTGCTAATTGAATAACTGGGCAATTACGGAGCAATTTATTGTTTCTCTGACAGCTCAACGTGGGGGGCTGCCAAAAAAAACAGCAATAAATTGCTGGGTTTGTATTGGGAAGTTTTTTCTAACTCACAATACGTTTATAAGCGAGCTTTAACTTACCATAAAGCAAAAGCTTCCCCTATTCCTGTTATCTTTATAATCCCTGTATTGGACAAAATTGGACTTAAATTATTGGAGGTGCATTGTTTCAAAACACCCAGAATCCTCGGCTTCATAAAATTCTGGTTTGCTAAAGACAGCTACAGAGTATCTTCCCCATACTTTTGCAATGGCGTCTGGGGGATCTCATCTCGAGTTAAGTCTGTCTATATCGTTTAAATGCCAACTTGCATCGACTTTTTTGGGTGCCTCGAATCATACGACCCCATGCCAAATCCCATCTAGATCAACTATACTCAAGTAAAGATAGGTAAAACCAAGGTACATGCATGGCTTACTTAAGCTAAGATTCCGATATCTTAAAGTCTGCATGCAAACATAGTATGGCTAGCTGTTTATAGGTCTACGTTACATTTCATACCAATGCACTGACGCATTGTTGACTTCAATGGGACTTCAATCACACGCACAGCTGACTTCACAAGCTGTTAACCTCGATCTAGACAGTTTTCAAAGTAATTTTCTTACAGTTGTGAGTTTGTTTATACCTTGTATTCACAAAAACTTTATCTTGCCTTAGTTTTTAACAAAAACTATCTGTAACAGCTGACTTTGCATCAGCTGAGTACAGTATAACATTGCCCAGAAGCCGCTTATTGCAGATGTAGTGTCAATTGCAAATAATTGATAAAAAATAAAATAAATGCTGAGCTATTCTCGTAAAAGAACGCCATTATTATATCTCATTTTTGCGCATCACAATTATTTGTGCAAATTTGGAAAGCACCGTGAGGCATTTTCACCGACCGTACATGTAGAGTTTGGCCTAAAAACGAAACGGTGGAAAAAACAAACTCATCTTAAATGATTTCTAGGAAAACATATATTTTCCTCTTTGCAAAATTTATTTCTCACAATTACGGCAATAAGATATATTTAATGACCGACTGCAACCAGGCAGCAACGCACCATAGGCCTATAATTCACACGAATGCATTCGACGCAAAAACGAAGGCCTAAGTGGGCCAAAAACTGAATTCAACATCCTCATGTTTCACAGTTTTGACGTTGTGCATCATGGGCTAAAATGCCCAGAAAAAAAAACTCAAGTTGGAGCAATACTGATTTCGTCCCATACAACATTCAACATAAACTACTGCTCTGACTTTAGTTGAATGACCTTGATGGAACAGTTCAAGGTCAGAACCCTGGATACCAAGCTCAAGGTGGTACCCAAGGACTTGTTACGCTGACATTATCATTTTGTCACATTTGCTTTTTTTGAGCAACTTTTAGGGATGGGAGGGCCAGCATTCTGCATCACCGTGAATATCGACATTTTATATCATACATCCGTTATTACGTCATCGTGTACCATAGTTTTGCTAAAATCTGCTACAATATTTATTTCCCACAGAGAGATTTCCACATAGAATTCACGTGGAAGACTGACTGTGGGAAATAAATATACACATGTACTTTGAATAGTGATAATGCCTTCTTTGAAGTCAGGAAGTACTTGACTTAAGTTGGCCACTGTTGAAGTCTTTACTGCAGCTCAATTGAAGTGCCACAGTAGTCATTGAAGTCCTCAAGTCCTCAGCCAGGTGTAGGAGTTGTTAACCCCTCCGGCTAGGTACATACAACTTTACTGCTGCTACAATAGAGGTGATGGTGACCCAAAAGTAGTGAGTGTTTGCCCCATTCGTTGCTTTTCAGGCTGATTGAAAACCCTGACATTAGTAGTGACACGTCGATCTCGTTTCTTAGCATTTCTGGCGCGGAATTTGTGCTATTTCATTGAGCAAGTTGGTGAAAGAGGCCCTTTTGTATTCACGATTTGCACGCCGTTTTTTAGGCGTGCCCTATACGCTGATCCGCGAAAGCAAAGGGTTTATAAAGTCGTGTTTTCGGTCAATATTTTTTGGAGAAAATTCGTGCGTCAAATGCGATTCGCCACGGTCAATTTTTTGTCCAATTTTTTCCAGTGCATTTTTTATACCATTCGTAAAAAACGTCTCCTTTGTTAGAGGGACCTTTTTCGTGAACTGCGGACTCATCCCCAGATGTGATGACGTTTGCTTAAAATTCCCTTCCCCCTTTCGATTGATTCAAAAGGGTTTATTCAGTTTTTTGCAGCGCAATAAATCCCGATCGATGAATGGACAGTGGGCATATGCACGCAGCGCGATGCACTGTGGGTAAATATTGCCCAGGGTGACGGATGAGGCGTTTGCCTTCTGGGTCACACTGTAATTGGTTTCAATTTTTGGACGATTTTTCGGCCACCTCACCCTCCACCACCCCCCGCCATTGGCGTGAGGATTCTCATTGAACGCCACCGGAAGTCGATTTGATGGCCTGGGAACTTGGACTGACTTTTCGATGACCCCCGCCTCAAGATTCCTTCCAGCATCCTACTGTATTTCTGGTAGAACAATTGACTTCGAGGGTGACGCGTTAGTAAAGTCCGAAATATCGGAATGAACATACATGTAAAGCATCGCAGACAGTTGTCCTTCTAAGTCCATGATTGAGGGATCTGAAGCTACGCTAGATGGCGTTAACTTCATCCGCTGTTACAAATAGGGAGAGGTCTAGAGACAGGTTCTTACCAAACGGGGTGAGAGGTCAGGGCTCCCCCGTGGCTTCGACAAAATGGTACCAACAAAATGCCCTGCACATTTCTAAGTATATTTTTTAGAAACTGCCAATTCTGGACATCGTGTCCTACTGGTAGTAATAAGGAAAACTGTCCCCCCGAAATTGCACGTTTTCTTTGTCGGAAAGTTCGAAACGAAAATAATTAACTTAATACGAACCTCGATTTACTTGACTTCTCCAAAATGGAGGGGGAGGACCATTGTATCTCGTTTTCTGCCCTGATTTCGAATTGGACGTTTTGTGTCGTCATCGTGATTTATAAGAACCTGCGAAGAAAATAGAAAATTTCATATTACTCGTAAATAACGCACAACGTGTGACATTTGGACATTTTCGAAATTCAATTTAAGAAAAATTCATCTCATTTTCCTCCCTTAAACTCACATTTACTCGGTCGACTTTGAGGGAAAAACTGATCGTATTTTTGAATAGGCTTCAGAAAACTCCAAATACAGGTAAATGCGATAACAATTTTGCTTACAAATTCGAAGAATTTGAAAACAATGGATTTTGTAAATAATTAACTCTTAATAGTAACTAAGTGGAGATAACTATTTACATGCATAAGAATTACATACATGTACATGTAGGCACGAAATATCAATTCACTGGAGAGTTTTACATTGCAACAGCGATATTATTAAACCCAATAATGTACACGTAATGTACATCTACAAGCTGATGAATTGTTGCTAATAAACAGGACAGCGAACTCAAAATAATACCTCCTAACTAAATTACATAATATGGCTGCTGATATACTATTTACCAATTCGTTTCCCAATTTGTTGTCATTTATACTTGCTTGGTATTTCGCACTTTTGGACAACTTTTTACAATGACGATTTAGTGGTACTGTATACAATTCGCATGTTTTCTTCCGATTAGCGTTTTTAGACTTTCCCAATATAATAATTACCTGCTAATGGTCGTCATACACGATATAACGTCGAAATACAACCATAAATGATGGGACTGATTGGCATTTTACGCCATCTTGAAAACACGCAGAATCTCAAAAATGGAACGTCAACATAGAACGCGAAATGTCACGTGACCACGTTCCACGTTTGGCGCCTCTGCACGTGACTGCTCGACCAATCAAAGTGATCGATAGTATTTGAGCGGCAAATTCAAAATTCGTCACACAAAGTCGGATATGGTGCGATGAAAGGATTAAGACATACGGTTGAAGGGCAGCGAGAAATCCAGCGGCCTTTGGTCGCGTGAATACATGTCGGCGGCGGCCATGTTGGGATTTCTTCGGAAGCTGGGGAAGCAATTAACATTTTTGTGTCGTTCGAGTTTCTCAATTTCAGAAGCTGAAGAAATCGCTTTCTCATTGTGCAAATTAGCTGCAAAGCGTGTAATTAAGCCAACCCGTAAACCCCTCGCACAAAAATGTGGCTTATGAAGGGATCAAGTGGGCTGACGTCACGTGGCCGAAGGTCGAAGGACCCTTTCCCAAATTATACAATCGACTGAATCCACCTTAATCCACGGTTGATCCGAGCTGCGTGCTAGTCGGTTGCTCGGTTTACTAACCCAAATCAAAGTTACAGCTAGCGAGCAATCGCCAACTTAATGGCCGATTATTCATGTGTTACTGCGAGTTTGGCGATACCCATTGCAAAGCCATCAAATTGATTTGTGGCGCCACCTATGTCAAACACCTATGCCCGCCACCATGAAACAAATTTCTGAGCTTAGTTTTGCTTCAAAAATTTGTATCACCACTAAATACATGTATATTTACCATGGTGCATTTGAATTGTTCAATTCATATTTATAAAAAAAAAATAAAGTTGGCAAAAAGAAAAAAATGACTCATCCATGCAATTGTACGTTGTTGTAAATATTAAATTTAGTTGTTGTTATAATTTTCAAAATGTATATGCTCGGAAATGTGTATTCATGATGGGCACATACAATCTGGGTTGGAAATCACTTAAAAGTCATTCCTCGCTCAATTTTCCCAATTTTTTCACAATTTTTTCACATTGAATTATGATTCATCTCTATAAACATTGACTAAGCAAATGCGATAGTAGCGTGGCTACTTATTAGACCAAAATATCAGTTTTATATCAACCGAATTAACACGGATAAACAGCTAGGATAGGCAAAACACACACAAAACGGATTAATTTAATCGAACAAACTTTTAAAGTTTAAATAACAAACGAACGTCATATTTGATAAACTGAATAAACACGGATCCAAATGCCGTGCATTTCGAAAACAAAGTGTTTTGACGTGTAGTTTGCCCAACATAAGAATCGCCTAAAATGATACCCTTCATTTTTGCTCAAATAAAAACTAATAATAAAAATACTAAACTAATTGCTTCGATTTGTGGGTGGGGGTCAATAAAAGAGGGCGTGGCTACAGGTGGTCATGCGCGTGCAATATGAAGTTATCAAACGTTAATGATTCATCAACACACACGAATTGGTGCAAGATTGGTACGCCGGAGTAAATAACCTCATTTTTGGAAATATTTGTTGAATATTTCCGTTAAACACGTTTTGCCACAAGTTTATTTGTCGTTTATCGGCCAAAATCCCTACACACGTACACGTTTCGCCATGTTTCGTGGGATGGATTACATCAAAAGTGCTGGAAAACTAGACGAGTTTCTTAAACATAGAAACAACGAAAATAGACTTGAAGTAATGTTCTGAATGGTGTTTTCACGTGTTCCTTATTTGTCCAAAAAAACTAGGAGTACACATTTTTGTGGGTGACCATTTTTTTTTAAAGGGTGGATCAGTTGGGAGCTGTGAACCGGATCTAACATTTCGAAAATGTTTTCAAATGCAATGAAAACAACACCCGTGTGATGTCAGCAATTCGATAACTGTCATAAATTTGCAATGCACGGTGTTTCGTGAACAGAATGTGTGCGAGTTATTTTGATGAGTGGGGGCACCCTGTAAAATAGGTCCACCATTAAAAGCGAGGGGTTTAAAGAGTCAATGATATCACGCTGCAGTCATTGAAGTTTGGGGGGCAAAGTTCGTGAAGTCACTACATTTCTGAGTAAGTCCATCTCCATCAGTGAGATGGACATCAATGAGACTTCCGAGAATTCTTCTTTAAGGACTTCAATAAAATTTCTGAGACTTCAACGGGACTTGAATTAAGACTTCGAAAAAGTCAAGGACTTCAACTGATGAGTCCTCAACGAAGTTCTCGACGTCTTGACAAAGGCATAAACAACTTTTGAAAACGTGTGTAAAACACTGTACACCTGACTGTGGACATCAGACTGACTTTAAGGCATTCCACGACTATTATAGGACTTCAGAGCGACTTCGAATGAAACTCAATCGGTGGAACTGCACTGAGACTTAAGGGGGTCCAGGACAACCCATGCTTATACAATGTACATGGCCCTATGAAGTTTACACTTCGTCCCTGAGTTCTTGGGATCTAATCAAGTTATCATGCAAATAAATGTTTTGATAGCTTACCTTGTAAACGTTTTTTATCATGGTGTTCAAGCATCAAAAATTGCAAAAATATGGGAAAAATTCTCGATTTATCGTCGTTATTTTTGCAATTTTTTATATAAACTCATGTTTGATGCTTGAACATCATGACAAGTATTAGTTTACAAGGTATGCTAACAAAACATTTGTTTGCATGATAGATTGATTAGATCCCAAGAATGCAGGGACGAAGTGTAAACCCCATAGGGCCCATGTCTTGGACCCCCTTAAGTCAGACTTACATGTACATGTACATGTACATGTACATCGCCATGAACATACACATGTACATCGCCATGAACATACACATGTACATTTAAGGCTGATCGAAAGGGCCATTGAAAATGCGTGGTAATTTTCGGACACTCTGCATAATATTTCCACCATGCAAAACCATGCAAAATTTGTTGGGTATTTTTGCTTTAATAAATAAATAAAGACGCTCAAAATCCTGCCTACCTTGTAGAATGTGTCGTCCACTAGTGCA